>CAEGAD010056238.1:0-169624 GCA_903067055.1 Poeciliopsis paucimaculata | reverse complement strand
AGCGGTAAACTATCGTTACTTTTCTCATGTATGAGGCTATAATCTTAGTGCCGTGGAGATCTGGCTTTAAATGGACGAAGCGAAATAAAGTGAAAGTGTGGAATACTTGCGTTGTTTGGGGTTAGAGAGGCTAACCGCCATTGCTAACTCCTCCAACCTCTCACCGCACCGTCACAACCACACGGCACAATAGAATCGAACCGTTATACCTAGGATTTCTGTCGGCTAATGTGTCTCTCAGGTGTTGAAAATGGGCCGACAGCTCTACGATCGTGTAGTGCGCTGGGACTTACACTAAGGAAATGAGGAAGGGAGGGTCAGTGGAAGCACCGGAGTTTAGCCTTTTTTCATTCAGTGTCATCAACAGAAAGAGAAAAAGACCGGACGAAACGATAAAGCCAATAATTGAAATGAAGTCGATAGTTTTAATTTATCGTTCGATTAATTGATTTATTGTTTATCGTGACAGGCCTAGACATATTCAAAGATGCTCATGATCCTTTGTTGGAAAGCTGCTACCAAGTAGCTTACAGTGCTTTTCTGGACACTGAAACACACTTTACAATTAATTTAGCCATTCAAAATTACAAGCTGAAGTTGGCAAGCTACAACTTCAGCTTGTAGCTTGCTGTAGTTGCCTTGGTTGCTAGGGTACTGGTATACTGATAGAAGTACCATCCACCAGCAGGCAAAATGGGTGAAGTATCTTCACCAAAGACGCAACCACAGAGGCGGATGTTTACAGGAAAACTCCTGCTACTATCGCCCCAATATTGATTTTATAGACTATGCTGTGGTTCGGACTTTGTCACAGTCATGTTTACCACCATTAAGAATGAAACTATTTTTTTTCCTTTTTACATTTTCCATCAGGAACCCTTTGAGGGACAAAAGCTAAAAATAGAAATAAAAGCATTTTTAAAAAAAAAAAAAAAAGTTCTATCAACATGTATTTTTTTTACAATGGTCAGGTAAATTAACGGCTCTGAATACGTTTTATTTGAGTTTGACTTTATTGAACATAGAAATAAAAGCATAAAAATAATTTTAAAGGCAAAAGCAAACAAAGCAAAAGAAAAACAGTCCTGAAGTATATTTACACGTGGACACCCCTCTTACATCTGTAGCATTATCCAGTGAATTACTATTCATGTTTTAACTGTCTTTCTACTGTTCCCCTGAACTGGATTTTGATGGATGCCCGTATAATGGATGCTTGTACGGGCATCCATTCATAATTGCATGCCTGTATAAGCAAGAGCATGCAATTCGCACAGGCTCATCTTTAACATGGTAAAAATTTCTTAATAAATTCACCACAATGCAGTAACACATGACAGCTTCATTAACAGCATAAGTTATTTCTCATGTTGATATGCAGTGATGGCCATCCTCTTAAACAACGTATTAAACAGTTTTATGTTTGGACATTGATTGATTTCCATGCTTCACTCCACGTACTGATATACAAGAGCTTTTAGCTGGATTGAAGGTTACAGACTCCTGATTTACCTGGATAAACCGTTGTGGAAAAAAATTAAGAGACCACTATAGTTGTTTCTTTGATTTTACTTTTTACAGGTATATGTTTGAGTAAAATGTTCTTTTATTCTATGAACTACTGACAGCATGTCTCTGAAATGCCAAGCAAAAAATTTTACATTTATTTGCACAAAATAAGAAATGGTCAAAATAATATAAAAGGTGCAGTACTTTCAGACCTCATATAATGCAAAGAAAATAAGTTCATATTCATTTATAAACAGCAATACTGACGTTTTAACTCAGGAAGAGTTCAGAAATGAATATTTGGTGGAATAACCAGGAGGTTTTAAATGAGGTTCAATGCAGTGGGCTCTTAATTATTTTCATATCTGTATGTCACATTAAAGGTGAATAAAACAGGCGGTTTATCTGCGTGTGTAGACTTTTTATATTCACTGTGTGTGTATAAAAATATGCGTTTGTATTAACTGGAGGGTAGAAGATTGTCAAATAAACTGAATCATTAATGGATTAAATTAGTTTCCTGTGATGGTCTGGCCAAATTTTAACCATCATCAATCATTAGGTTTTGTTTCCTGATGCGTTACCACACTCTTTTCAGTTGTAGGAATATGTTTTGGTTAATGTACATAGTCATCTTTTATGGAGAAATAAACCTAAAATGTGCCTCCTGATATCTGGCAGCTTGAGGCCGTACACAAGAGGATTCAGAACTGGAGGGATGACGACAAACTCAAAGGATAAAATAACTGCAACAAATGGATTCATCTCCTCCAGGTTGAATCGACTCAAGGCGATGTCGCAAAATCCAGCGACAGAATAAATCATAAAAGAAACAATGTGTGGTAGGCAACTCTGCAACACTTTACCCTTGAACTCTGTAGATTTTTTCCAGCATACAGTTAGGATCCGTAAATAGGTATAAAGCACATAAAAGAGCGGGAGGAAGACTGTCGTGATGGTCAGAAGCATTCCTAGAACATTATTGAGAGCAGTGCTGACACATGATAATTTCACCACATTCCAGTTGGCACAAAACACCTTCTGGATCTCATTACCACACAGAGGAAGGCGGGAAGACATCAGTATTAGTGCCGTAAGATTGAGAGCTGGAAAGATCCAGGCCAGAACCGATAGCAGAACAACAGCTCTAGACGTCATCTTTCTGTGATAATGTAAAGGATGACACACAGCCACGTATCTGTCGTACGCCATGATGCTCAAGATGGTCAGTTCATTTGAACCGTACGTGTAGATAACATAAATCTGAGTAAAACAAGCCAGTTGAGAAATCAAATGGACATCAGAGAGCAGGTCCATGAGAAACCTGGGGAAGAATCCAGCAGAACCGTACAGAGAGTTGACTGATAACAGGGCGATGAATAAATACATGGGTTGATGCAACGCGCTGCAGTGGGAAATCACCAGGATTATCAGCAGATTGGCGCAGATGATGAAGCTGTAGAGCAGCAAGCAGAAGGTGAAAGCTGCAAAGCGGTAATGTCCAATGTCCACAAACATGGTGAAGTTGAAGTAAAACGGCAAGGAGATGTTTTCCATTTCAGCCCATAAAATTCAGCAATGCATCAAAACTAACAAGTTTACACCAACAGGAAACACCATTAAGTTAGGCAACACATCAGTAGTATCGTCTGTTTCAGTCAGAGCTGAAAAGTTGTGAAAATAACAAAGGAAATGAATGAGTCTTTATCATCGACTGGCTGTAGACGTCATTCTCTTCTTTCTACTCTGGAGAATTGGCACACAAACCAACACTTTAATTTGGATTAACACATCAGATGTTTAAATTGAACTGAGATACATCTATGGAATAAATACAAAGTACTGCATAGTCAATAAATAAATGGTTTTCCATTTTTTTCCAAATCAAAGCCCAAATTTGAGAGCAGGGGGCTCAAACTCATTTTTATTTGGGGCTGTATCAAAATTATTAATGTTTTCTAGGGCCAGTTGTCTCAGTATGTATTAATAAACTGCTTACATTCAATAAGTACTTATTGGAATTAAATAATATTGATAATAATATTTGGTGTCTTTTCACACTGATCATTCCCTTCAGGATTTTGTGATTGTTTTTGTGATTTTTCGCAATCAAGTTCACTGATTTTGAGGTTCTAATTTAGAAATATTTTCGCTTATTTATCACAGTAAATGTGACTTTTTGTTACTCGCTGTATCGTTTATAACTTGGCATTAAGTAAGGCTGAGGCAGCAGGGTAAAATTAAAGGAATACTGCCACCTGCAGGTGGGAGGTAGCAGTCACTTAAACCAAATGTTTCGGATCATTTTTGGGGAATTTTTGCACAAAAAAAAAATCATAATTATGCATAAGTGTGAAAAATATTCCAGGGGTCTGTTGATTTTGAGTTAATTCCTGTAATTTCAAAAAAAGCTGGGGAAACTGGTTGATGTAATTTGGCGTCTAGAGGGCCACATAAAAAGCTATGGCGGGCCGGATTTGGCCCCTGGGCCTTTATTTGGACACATGGTATAGAAAGTCAGCCTTTGTGTACTTTTATTTAATTTTAAATGCAGCGGTTCGGTGAATGTGTCAGAGTAACATTAGAGAGAAAACTTTTAAACATCTGACTTATCTCTTTTTAACTAGAAAGAGGGGAAAAAACTGAATTGAGTAACAATAACTTAAATGAATTAAGATTTAGTTAATAAATTAATATTAACTGTTCTGTAACTAAAGCTAGCTTGTCAAAGAGTTTGTTTTTGTGCTTTAGGGCTGAAAGTGACTCATGCTGGATTAATTACACTCAGAGGACAGTGACGTTAATGACCTGTTGACCACCTTCACTATAGTTACACCACAAAACGCTTTAGACACAGGAACAACAAAACGCTCTCTGAGGACTTCCTATGTGACACTGAATCGCAATTTTAAAAAACAAACACCTAAAAACAAATGTTCTAGCTTTTATATTGTAAATATATTTTTCTTGATAATCCTGTGCAGTTCAAGCAGATTTTAAAGATGTTTGTTTCTGATCCGATCCCATGGGGCAGCATAGAGTAACCATTGGGTAATAATTACCTTGATATTGGCCACAATGCTCCCTGAAGGAAACTGTTTCCCACTGCAGCCACTTCTGGAACATCACACTGAACTATTGTTTAATCTACAAAGAGGAAGTTACTTTTATTCCTTCAAAGTGGTACAAAAGTGATGGAAGTTATTTCATGGACATTGCAGGAAAGTATCTGGTAAAGAAGACACCTACTCCTTAACAATAAATAGTAGGCTATATATTTGTACCTGGTAATTTCTATGAAAGTAAGTGGTAAATTCAATCGAAGCTACCAGGAAAGTCTCATGAAAGTCCCTGGTAAGCAAAACCAAAGTATCTTTATATTTTATTATTTTTATTTACGAAGGCTCCATGGGAGAACTTTATGCGATTTACAAGGTTCCATAAAAGTAGGAGACATTTACATTGAAAGCAAATTGGTATGAAAACAACTCGTAAGTTTGAAGAAAACACCTGGTAGGTTCTGAAAAAGTCACTTTAAAAACCCTGGTAAATTCTATCAAAGTACCAGGTAAGTCCAAATAAATTACCTTAAAGTACTTGACAGTTTACGTAAAAGTTTCAAGAAAGACATGAACGAGGCAATGCACGACAAATAAAATTATCTTTCATTCTGAGTCAAAAGCTAATGAAACCAACACAAAAAAAAGTCAAATCAGGGCAATTTACTACACAAACGTATATAACAGATCCTGGTTATTAGTAGTATTCAAACTAATTAGATTTTTTTCACACACTTTTACACTTTTGAACCCTGTAAACCATTCATTGTAGGTGCATGAGAAACCTGTTTCAGAAAATCCCTTTTAGTTGGAATCGTTGGTATGCCACTGCGCACAAAAGCATCATCCTCCTTCTAATTTTTTTGAGGATCAGCCCATAAATAACTGGGTTCACAACTGGGGGAATTATGAGAAATTGCACGGCCATGAAGTTTCTTAAACCCTGTGGCACAGATGTCAATCCGTACCTAGAGTACATGAGGTCAAAGAGCAAAGCAGTGGTGACTTTGAACAGACACATGAGATGTGGCACGCAGGTCTGGATAAACTTTCCTCTGCCCTCTTTGGAGCTCAGCGCCGACTTTACAAGCTGAACGTACGACAAGCCAATGTAGAGAACATGAGCAAAATAAAACGCTATAACAAAGAGTCCAACTACATCGTTTACTTTTGTCGAACCACAAGAAAGTTTAACAACGGACCAGTTCTCGCAGTAAAGCTTGTCGATGTGGGAACCGCATAGTTTGAGCTCTGATGTGAGACCGACGACCAGCAGCTCACACCACAGAGGAACCGTCCAACACAAACAAACTAAAGCAACAGTCCTCTGCCGAGTCATCACAGAGTGGTAGGTCAGCGGTCTGCAAATAGCCACGTATCTGTCATAAGCCATCAGTCCCAAAACAGAGTAGTCAACCATTGCATAAGAATAAATAATATATATTTGTAGGAAGCATCCTGCGTACGTTATGACATGAGCTCCAGATAACAGGTCATACATAAACTTAGGGTAAAAGCCTGCAGTCCCATAAAGCGCATTAATACACAGGTTACACACAAAAAAGTACATGGGTTCATGCAGGTTCTGATGGAAGATTATAGTTAAAATGAGAGCAACATTTACCAGTAATATAAGACAATAACATAGTAGAGTAAGAAAGAATAATGTGACTGTATAGCTGGTGGTTGCATTGAAACCTGAGAGTGAAAAAAGAACTACAACAGACGTTTGATTCATCTGGCTACTGAGTGAATATCTCATCGTCTGCACACCTCTTGGCGTAAGGTTTGAATTTATAGCTGAATCTGAAGGGAGCCTCCTTCTTCTTCCACTTTGTTGGTCTCAGGTGGGCTGCTAGGTGGGAGTTAAAGAGGACCGATTATGCAAAATTCACATTTTGCAAATTATTTACCGTATTTTCCAGACTATAGAGCGCACCTCAGAATAAGATGCAAAGTTTATTTGGAAATGTAAATATATAAGCCGCACCGGGCAATAAGCTGCTGGTATCTCCGCCGCTCTCGGTTTTTCACAAGGTTGCAGCAGCAGGAGCTATGAACAGCGGAGTAATGAACAGAATCAGTGACAAAGGGCAGCCCTGGCGGAGTCCAACTCTCACCGGACATGAGCCCGACTTACTACAGACTCTGACACCGGTCATACAGGGACCTGACAGCCCGTGTCAAAGGGCCCGGTACCCCATACTCCCGGAGAACCCCTCACAGTGCTCCCTGAGGGACACGGTTGAATGCCTTCTCCAACCGGTCTACAATTCACATGCAGACCGGTTGGGCGAACTCCCATGCACCCTCCAGGTGTACTGAGGGTGTAGAGCTGGTCCAGTGTTCCACGACCAGGACAAAAACCACACTGCTCTTCCTGAATCCGAGGTTCGACTATCCGACGGACCCTCCTCTCCAGGACCCCTAAATAGACCTTGCCAGGGAGGCTTAGGAGTGTGACCCCCCTATAATTGGAGCACACTCTCCGGTCCCCCTTTTTAAACAGGGGAACCACCACCCCAGTCTGCCAATCCAGGGGAACTGCCCCCGATGTCCATGCGATACTGCAGAGTCGCGTCAACCGACACAACCCTACAAAAGTTTCCAAAAATCTAAAATTTTTATGTTTTTCTAGAATATTTCTGAGATTAATCTAAAAATTTCTCAGTTTTTTGGCATAAGCGTAGACTGCCGTAAAAAAGTTGGATATCGGCCACATTTGGGCAAAAAAAAGCGTAATTTGGCCACATTTGCTTGCTGTGTGAATCTGATCTCTACATGGTGATATGGCAAATCGACTACTGTACTTAGGGGTGCAGAGTGGTTTCTTTTTTTCTGAGCAGGAGAGAAAAAGGATCACAAGCTAAAAGTCTGAACAGACCATATAGAAACTTATGCGTCCTTTAATAAAGACAATTTCTCTTTCGTCAGATTCAAGCATTACCGTACAAAGCTTGGATCCCTTTTATATCATCCGGATGCAGCTTAAAGTCAGCGCGGTATCCGATATAAATGGGTCCCATAAGCGCGGTGTAGTACTGCGAGTGGCCCAGGCCGAGAGCGTGACCGATCTCATGAGCCGCCACAATCCTCAGGTTGGAGCCGGAGCTCTTCCCCTCTGTCCACAGTTCATCTTCATCAAAGTGCACGATGCCTGACTCGGGAGCATCGGCGTGCGCTAAAACATGACCTGTGGACGAAGAAACAATGTCATCTCACTCTTTTTCAAATCTCACCTTAAAGGGGCCTATTATGCTAAACATTTTGCAGATAATTGTGCTTCCATTTGTGTCTCAACTGCCTCACCCAGGCGTTTTTTTTGGCAAAAAGTTCATGTTTTTTGGTGTCTGGAAAGTGAGCCTTTTCAAAAACCTCCCGAATGGTAAGACACATTTGATGGGCGCTGCACTGTTACCTAGCAACCCCAGCAGAGCCCAGCTTGTTTCCTAGCAACCCAAGTGGAGCTGAGTGTTTGGCCAACTGGTTTTACCTCTGTATGCACTCTACAATGGCTGCTGGAAAACACAAGTGTTTCGTTGTTGACTTACCATTGTGCAGGAGGCTCTACTAATGCTCTTCAAAGATGTAAGGTTGTATAATTGCACGTTTGTTAGCAGCCACTTTCAAGTGCAGGTATAAATGTTGAGTTGGGGAGCGTCGCCAGCCAGCAGCAATTGGCCATGACTTAAAGTGACAAGACGCCCTAAAACACCTCAAAACAGACTGAACTGAGCAGAGTTTACCCTCATTATCTAAGAATGATTTTGTGTTAAAAAAAAAATCATGTTTTGTGTAGCATAATAGGTCGCCTTTAAAACAGCAGAAATGTCTACAAACTTGTGAGGTGATCTAATTTTTCTCCCACCTCGTCCATCAAAGGGCACTGGGCACGACTTGTCTTTTGTGTGAAAGGAGATTTTTATATCTGCTCTCCCTTGTTGCAGCTCCCTGAACTTTAAAGATGACACGTCGCTCCAATACTTGAATGCGGTCTGGATGGCCTGCCGGGTCTTTGCTGCGCCCAGGTCCGGGGTGTAGTTGTAAATGCGATACGTCAGCATCTTCTTCCGCCAGTAACCTGTTCAATAATAACCGTAGTTGATGCTTACATACTTCACCGGTCTGTGAATGTGTTTCACAGAGGAAAGACACCCACCCATGATTCGATATGTGAGAGAATTGTTTGTGAAAGAGTCTTCCAGACCGCAGCGGGGCTGCCTCATCATTCCCAGTGTGGATGAATCCAGGTTTCCAGATACTTGAAGGTTGGATACTTTCTGAAAGATTCTGACATAAACATTAAACTTAACTCTCATTGATCCCAATGAATAACTAATAATAAATGAGGGTGTGAACCTCATTTAGCGTCACCTCAGGGCCTTCTCTATTTTTTCAGGTGGAGGGTTGAGATGTGTGTTGTCCAGTGGGACGTGCAGGTAGCCGTACTTCCTTAAATATGCCTAAAAGAAAAAGCAATTAGTTTAACAGCTGGACGCCAAATCAATTTATTGAACCCTCGAAGGAAGCATTACTGCCGCGTTACGATCATAATCGTCACTGCATTTGATTGATTGAAATGCTAATATTTCATTTCAATATTCATTTAATATGAATATTAATTTCCTGTTTTACATCTTTGAGGGAAAATTTGTAATCCCAATTGATGCTAACACACTGCAAAAACACAAAACCTTGTCAAGTATTTTTGGTTTCTAGGACACTAAGACATTTTCCTCAATGCAATGAGCAAAATAATCAGCCAGTGGAGCGAATATTTTTAAATATTTAAAATAGTATTCTTTAAATCAATGTTACTCATTTAAAAAAAGTTTCTATGTTGCTGAAAAAATATTGTAAGTTAGTTTTGCCATATGTCAAATTGGTAAAATCATCAGAAAACATGGGATAAATGTTCACTGTTATGCTGATGATACTCAACTATATTTAGCAATAAATGTTGATGTGTTAGTTGGGCAGACTAAAGACATAAAAACAGAAACTGATTTGTCAATCTCTTGATCTGGATAGTTTTGCATTGGCCTCCAAGAACATCTGTGTTATTTTTGACTAGATTATGTAATTGAAGTCCCATATTAAACAAGTTTCTATCATTTCCTATTTTAATCTCTGGGATATTGCCTAAATTAGTAATATCTTGTCCAGGAGTGACGCTGAAAAACTGGTTCAAAGCTGAAGTTTTCTTTACTATCACAAAATGGAGTTAAAAGCTTCAGCTAATCCAAAATGCTGCAGAGAAAGATCTTCTATTTCAGCTTCCCTTCATTGACTCCTTGTTAAATCCAGAATATACTTTAAGGTTAATTAATAATCAAACTTTATTGTACATCAAAGATCTGATTGGTTAATATTTTCATAGCAGAGAACATCACTGAAACTCTAGAAGTTGAATGTAAGGCAGATATTTTAGTTATCAATATAAAATGATCTAAATCAAATTACCCAGAAGCAAACCTTGGGATATTGCTGAGATAATGACTCAATGTGATCTGCTGGGTTTCCTTGGATAGAAAAAAGTTTGAGCTTTTTTAAATAATGAACTTATTAGCTTTTGGTCAATGTATTGTTTGATATGCATGTAAAGTAATTTTAGTTCAAATTGCCTTGATATTTATTATGAATTAGTGCTAAATAAATAAATACACTGAAGTGCATTGAACTTCCTTTGCCTGCCAGTGAATAACAGAGTGAAAAACCCTCTATAAGATGTTCAAAACTCAGGACATTACTATATAAACTTATTACATTTTAAATTTTTCACAGCTTTATTTTTGATCTGTTTCCATTTGGAGCTTAAAACACAAGGATTATGGAAAAAAAAGTCCAATTCATGTTGAATTTATGTCATTACAATGACAAAACAATTTCAAGGGGTATGAATACTGTGTAATACACAGAATATACTCTACAAACTTTAAAAAGCATATTTATCCAATTAATGATGACAATAAAAATCTAATAAACATTTAAATAATTGAGTATTAAACAGAGTTTTCGTTTATAGCTGTTATATTCCCTCTGTCTGCAGTAAAACTCCAGCAGAAAGCCCGGTTTGGTTTGTTCTTACCACTGCTTCGGTGAGGTCCTTTCTGCTCAGAGCAATAGATGAAGCTGTTGTCAGCAAAACAAGAAGCACCATTAGCTCCAGTCTGCAGAACATTTTCTGCTTTGGCTCCTTTCCCATCACAGATGAAAAGAAAAACTGGCCAGAATAAAGTATGTTGATTTTTGTTTTTAACTTAATGCATGTATTAATGCTCTATCTTCCTAGCTGCAGCCACAGTCATCCTCTGTAAATTTGCCCTTTTACATCTGTGCTGAAGCTGGTTAGTTTGGGCGCTCGTTTTTATAGCGAGTATTTGCTCCAGACATGCCTCCTAACCACACAATAAAACCTTGACAAGGAATGTGAAGTGTGGAGTATAGAAAAAAAAAAACATGCTAATTTCAGGCACAAACTGCATGATCAAGTTTTTGCACACCATAATTTTGAGCCCCTTGAAGTGTGCAAAAATAACTCAGACATGTTGTTTGCTTCAAAGGGAGCAAATTCTGGGATTAGGGCTGTTGAGAAAACTAACTTCCTGCCAGTAATGAAAGGTGCTGACTGTGAACAGATAAACATTTAAGTATAAAACAAGAAACATGTTACTGATAAGCTGAGGTAGCTTGTATCACCCCGAACATGTGTGAAAGAGGAGTTGTTTCATATTTGCATGTCTTGCAGCTTCTCCAGCAGAATCTGATTCTATTTTTTTTGTTGCTTCATTGTTTCCAGTTTGTGAAAAAAACAAGGGACCACATATTCCCTGGGGGGACAAGAGGAACCGCTTGTTATTTCGCTTCTTAATGTAGGATCGCATTCAAGAGAAACCAGCGACGCCTCCAAGTAACCATTGCAACAAATCAGTGACAGAGAACGTCTCGTTTTCAGTCTCATTGAGAAACAATGGCTCGTAAAAACTGAGTGGAGACAAAAAATCACATCTAATCTCCAACCATGTTTTAAAAAATGGCTAATATTAATGATAACGCAAAATTAAGTCATTCTGAAAAAGGTAAAAGATTTTTTTCTATTCCCTTAGGTATTTTCTTTCTCCCCCATTAGATTAAGCCAAGTTACAGATGACTAACTTGGCTTAATCTAAGCCAAGTAGATTACAAAACACTACAAAAACACAAAGTCTTACAAAGTATTGATGCTTTGTTTCTAGTGCAAATATCTTAGTACACTTGACATGAGACAAAACTAACTAACTTTTCAGTAAGATAAACCAACCTCTTTCAGATAAATAATTCTTGAATATAGATTAATAAAGTACTATTTTCACTTTCAGATTATGTCACTTATAAAATGGGGGAAATGTGTTATTATAAGTGACATAACCTGCAACATTATTAATTAATTGTTGACTTAAAGCAAGATCCTGTATCTTGCTGAAAAGCTACTGTTTAGTTAGTTTTGTAATATTAAAGAGTAATATAATATTTGCACTAGAAACTGTACAAATAAATACTTGGTATAATTATGTTTTTCAGTGTACTTAGAAAACTACAGAAAGATCTATGTTAACATATTCTTTAATTTTACAAAGAATATATTAACATTTAGTTTATGTCTCACTATTGGTTATTAATAATCGCACTGTTTCAAATTGAGTAAAGAGGTTTAATGAATTATCTTTACAAGTATTATAGGTTTTGTAAGCTGTGAACTTTTTGTCTGTTTATTTCAAGCACAACAGAAATATAATGTGGATCAAAATGAGCAATATGTAACACAGTTATGGAAAATTTAACTAGCTGTCCTCTAAGAACGATCACCCTTTAGTCTGCAGCTTATATTTTGGTAATGAAATTAATTTTCATTGTACCAAAGTCAAGATGCTAAGAGGTTTATCTCCTGCAGGTAAGATACTGACTGCTCTTGTTGGAGCTGTCCCTTTAAGTTAACTACATTCATCAGAGAGAAAGAAATGGCTGCATTCATATAATGCCTTTCTATTCTCGTTGACCACTCGATGCTTTACAACACAAACCACAACAACCCCAATGGCACACATGTGAATACATCGCTTTTTACTCAATACACCGTGTACGTTTCTGTTCCAACGCTCAGTGGCCGCATAAGAAGCAATATAGTGAAGGGAAAGATTCTTTAATTTTTAATTTCTAAATTGGATTATAACTGCATGCAGTAGGATATAAAAACATTGAGTGTTATTGGGGCCTCCTTTTTTTTAGTCAGGATAAATAAGACATTGGAATAATTTACTAAATACTTCAGGACTGCAAGGTGTAAGCAGACTTTGCATCTGGAGGATATGAAACGATTTTCTTTTGTTTCACTTTTTTGAGTAAAGTGTTTTGAGTAACACTTTACTCAAAATCGCCTGATTAATATGTATTAATGTATTAATCAGTGGCCGTGCAGAAAGAAAACTAATTACACCATTAAAATGTGTTTCATTTTTGACTATCAAAATTCTGACAATTTTCTTTGTTTTAATAAAATCATGCCTGTTTAGACTGTAATTGAGTAGATAAAAATGTTTAAAAAAGACACAATAAACTTAAGTTTATTATTATTATCATTGTTGTTTGTTGGTTATTTTGCTGAGTTGACAGAAGAAAACAATTTGCATTCTCACTTTATATCTTATTTCCACATTGTTTTGCAAATAGGGTTTTGTAAAATCAGGCATATTTTGTACATTTTTAAAATGATCATGTTGAATAGAAAAATAGAAAAAATAGAAACATTATTCTACTCAGCTGCAAATTTCGTTGAAACGTTTTTTGGTAGCTGCACAGAATTGTCATTTTGTGACTTTGATTTCACAATACAGTGACTGTTTTATTTTTCATTTTTTTTACCTTTGTGTGAACCAGCATGCGAGCTAATAAAAGATATCTCTATTCAATTCTCAAATCTCAAAGGTTAAATTTGAAGAACTGTCCTTCCAGAGGTTTCCTTTGAAATCTAAATGTAGACAAAGCAAGTTGTTTAAGTTTAAGTTGATTAAAATAGACAACCAAAGGCTGAATTTGAATGTTTCTTTAGGTTAAGAATGTGAGCTAAAAAGTCACATTTTATTGAATCTTTTTGAGCAAAATGAGGGCAACGACTGGCTGACCTGACAAGAGCAAAAAACAAAAAAACGTGTTTGGAGAGCAATTCAACGATGCAATGAAAAGCTCACAGCCTTCTGGGAATAACTTTTATTGTCTGGATAATGACATGTACATATCAAGGGTTTGTTTGAAAAATATAAAACCAAAGCAGAATTTTCATTTTTAGGAAGAAGCTTGTGCTGAAGGGAAACATGACATTCTAGGATGAAACCCTCGGTCTGGTGATGAAGAATTAACTGATTCAACTTAGTTGCTGCAGCATCGGTGACTAGAAATAAAGGTGTAACAATAATTTATGAAACATGAAAAGAAACAGAGCTGTGAGCTTAAATTGGTGCAAAAATTATTCAGAAAATCATGTTTTTTGCAATACTTTTCGTAAATAAACTGCAACAATATCTGAGAACAATAGGAGGCAAACAATTAATCGACTTATTAGTAGTTCATTAGATTAATTCCAATCGATTAATAAGTTGTCACTGCAATACAGCTGGCTTAAGAAATATAAGTTGCTAATTAAGGTTTATTAATTGGCTTTAATTGCAACCATCAAAGTAAACAAAATAAGACACCTGAAAATATAAGAATCACTGAAATTAATTAAATCGTCTTTGATAACAGAGTAAATGTTTCCAGGTTCTGGTGGTAAAGAATGTCACCTGAAAATATTTGTTTTTGTAAAATAAAAAACAAAAAACAGATTACTTTTCTCATTAAAAAAAAAAAAAAAAAATATTTACACAAAATATTTGGAGATTCCTTGTTGGATCATTGATCGTTTTAAGAAAGAAAAAAGAACCAAAACTTTTATTCTGTTGAATGTTTTTAATAAGTTTTGACCAACAATTGAGCTCCAAGACAGAAAAATAAAATCTGTAAGTCTTTAGCTACACATGTAATTCTCCTCGGTAGGACAGGTTCATTTTTATTCGCTTAATTATGGGATTTATTAGCAAAAAGAAAAACACAATCGCACCTTCCTCCCATCATACACATACAGTTTTCCAGGGTCTCTGTCCTGCTGGCCACAGTAACATCCAGGTTACTTAAAGAGTAAAACTTACTGAAACAAGAAGACAAATACATAATTTATTTACTGTCCTGACTGTGGAGATGTGAGACAATGATAAACCATTTCAACATCAAACACTGCAAAAACAGAAAATCCCACCAAGTACTTTTGTCTAGTTTCTAATGCAAATATCTGAAATAAGAACTTAAAATATAAGAGCTTGTTTTAAGTCAGTATTTCATTAATATTGTTAAAAAGTACTATTTCCACTGGCAGACTGTTTCACTTATTACATGAAAAGAATAAGTGAAATAATCTGTTAGTGGAACTAGTACCTTTTGAAATCAATATTAAAGAATTATTGACCTAAAACAAACTCTTCTATTTTTCTGAAAATTTACTTTCAAGTTTGTTCTGTCTTATTTCACGTGTTTTAAGAAACTAAACCACAAACGTCCAGTAAGAGTTTTCGTTTTTGCAGTGTTGCTGTTGTTTAAAGCAGGAAGTGGGACACAAACTAAACCCCCTTTCACAAAGTTTTTTGTGTTTTTATTTCTTGTGGTTCCAGATGGGATTAAAAATACAAAAATGGAAACAACATAGAAGCACACAACAAGTCACAAAGATCCGCTTAAAAGATAGTTAAAAGTATATTTGGGTCACAAACTAGAACTAAAGAAAACAGGTGTGATGTCTGCCACACAGACATGCTGTCCCTCGAGCTGCGCTTCCTGCCATCATTCACGATGGATGTCAAATAGAGAAACTGTTTCTGGAAGTTGCAACGGTCCCTTCCGGTTTGCAATTTGCATGATTAGTCTGACTCGTGTTTTTTTCCGGTTCAGGAGTCGCGTTCCAGCTGCTCCAGCTCTTCTCGTAAGGTCTCGGCGCGGCCCAGCTTTTCCAGCTGATCCTTCGTCGGCTGCTTTATTTCCCCTGAGTCCACCTTCTGCTGCAGCTCCTCCACCTGCCGCAGCTTCTTTTTCAGGTTTTTGATCTTCTTGGCCTTTTCAGCTCCCGCTGCTGCTGCAGCCGCTGAAGACTCGTCTGGTGTTAAAACCGACGTGGTTCCCTGGGTCTTGGTGGCAGACTCGCCTCTCTCTGAGATGGACACGTTCTCCACGGCGCTGCTCACCGCATCCACCTCCGCCTCGCTGTCCTGATCCTGGAGCTGCTGCTGTTTTCGTTTTTCCTTGCGTTTCATGTTGCGTTTCGCCGACTTCGACAGACCGGCTGTCTCGCTGTCCGCACAGCCGGGTATCTTTTGCTGCTGCTGTTTTGGTGGAGCTGCATCTGATGGGCTCATGCCAGGAGGCAGGTCGGGTTTGCTCTTGAAAAACTTGACGTATTTGTTTTCATACCTGAGAAAAACAAACAAAAAAACACAATTTATGCAAGGACGGTTGTTTTGACCATCTCTCAGTGTGAAGAACTAAGTTGATATAAACTGGGGTTGAAATGACTAATCGGATCGATCATAATGAATTGATAATCAGCCTGGCGGGCCACCAGGCTTTACTTACATCCCCACCAGGCTAAGTGTTGTTTGTCTGTTTTAATTTCTTCCAATAACAATAAATTTCTTGTCAACATTAAACATTTTTTTTAACTCAAAATCTATAGTGCACCTACCACAACTAGTAGGTGCACTAGCAAGTTTTCTGGAGGAAACTCTGCAATGTCAACTAATTTAGTCATCAATTAATCATTAACTTAAGTATACAGACTTTAAAAAGGCTGGTTATCCAGGATAACCAGCCAAAACTGTTAAAAAAAATACACATTTTGCATTTAAAATGAAAATAACCTGTCAGCGAATGTGTTTTATCCAGAACTCCTCAAGTTGCATAGCTTTAGCTTCATGTGGTTCAAATGATGTAACCACCTTTTGCTGTCCAATTACCAATAGGTTAATCCAATAAATAATCACCTGATTAATCTTATGATACATTTATATCAAGTCAAGCAGAAAGGGCTGAGATTTTCACATGTTTATGTGAGAAGTTAGCTTTAGCTGCAGATTCATCCTTTGATACAAATGATCAAGAGGGCACTAAAGGGAAGCTGTTATTGAATTTTAGGCCATAACATTTTATTTTTCCTATTTAAAAAAGGAATTGAATACATTTTCATTTGCCTCTTTTAACGCATTTCTAATATAGTATTTAAAAAATGACAAAGTGATTAAATGTAGTCCAAACTACTTCGAAAATCATAAACGAGATCAGATCAATCATCAGATTTGATGTCTCGTAACTCTACAAAAAATATCTCCTGTAAAAGGTTGGATAAAAGAGCCACTTTGGAAACAGGGCTAAATGGCATTGTGAAAAGATAAAATAGTCAATTCCTTTCATGAGGCCAAACTTACACAAAACTTCAAGGAAAAGCCTGTTGCGTTTATAGGAGGTCTCTGAGCCGCATCCTGCCTCATTCCTCATTCATAACAAAGTAATTCTGGAGCTGAGACGCTGTCTGGCATCGGCTCACGTGTAAGAAAACCAAGTTATAATTACTGTGTGCATGTAAAGCAGAGAGAGGGAGGACTTGCACTTACACGGGGACCTCCTCCTGGGGGACATAACCATCCTTCACCCGTCTCGGCTTCCTCCATGTCCCATCGGGTCGCTGAGTTGCAGCTATGTATTTCCCTGAGGGGAAAAAAGGATTTAAAGTCGGCTTTGGTTGGCCCTCTAGTGGAGCTGTAAAAGTATTATCTCATTATTTTTATTGGTCTGTGAGAAAGTATTTATTCAGATCAAACTCTACTTAATATTCCAAGTAAATGTAAAATTAAATATATACTCAGAACATTTTGTCTTGTTTTAAAGTTGTTTAACCGTTTCCATCATTTTATCCAAAATTTTAAAAAAACTTTGATGTTTTATTAATTTTTCCTATGAATTATTATTGTATTTATTAAGGGAAAAGTCTATCCAAACCTCTTCTACTTATGAAATTATGTATTAAGTGAGTAAAGACACTTTTTGGAAATACCTGTACTGATTCTTTCCAGACTAGTGCTTAGACCGGATTAACCATAATAAATCAATTATTGAAATAATCCTCTACTAATTTAAAAATCAAGTTATCGCTGAATCGAGTATATAGACTTTAAAAATGTGCATTTGACCAAAAAACAGCACAGTCAAGCAGCGATTATTAAACCTAAACGGTTTCCATGAACCACTTGTAGTTCACAGTCTGACCACTAGGTGGGACCAAAGTAATTTTAATAGTATACTTAGCCACAATATTAACCAACGAGCTATTCATGCACCCACTTGGCTGTTTTCACAATGAAACAGGTATAAAGCTAACTAGCTCCATTAGCCAATAATAGGTTAATATAATTGAAGTTAAATAAAATGTAATAAAGTCAGAAAATATTGTTTCAATTTAAATATAATCCTTTACGATAGCGGAGGGTAGTACACCGGATGCTAACTTACGCTAGCAGGCTGCTAAATCGGCTTCTATCTACGTTATAAGCTCACCGTTGCATAAAGTTTCAGTGTGAGCGGGTCTATGTGTTCCTGGTAAGAGGAGGTTACTATTCACTGTAATGTTTACATGTGTAAATTACACAGAACTATAGCAAAAAGCTAACTAGCTCTGCAGATAGCGTGTTAGCTAGCAGGCTAAGCTAACATCAAAACCCAATACGTGAGTTAAATCGCATTGAGTGAAATCGAAAACTCTGAGCACTGCAGATAAAAAACACAAGTCCATGAGAGACTGTGGGTGTGATCAATGATTTCAGTTGGACAAATGTCCACCACATGCACAGCCTTACCAGATTCATCTGTCACATAGGGGGTTGCCATTTTGATGTAATACCCTTCTCCGCTTTTCTCAGTCGGGCTTTCAGAACCTTTTATTTTATCCCCCAGAACTTCCCTTCACTCGGCTCGATCCCACGCTGCAGCAGCTCGACTACCGCCGTTTTAACATTTGCTTAAAAGTTGTTATTTCAGTCGATGTGAGAGCGGTCATGGCAACTGCAGCAGACATGTACTAAAAGCTCAGGCGGGCGGTGCAAGGTCACGAACCAAGCGAACCCTATTCTTCGGCTTAGGAAATGACGACGTGGACGGTGAGGTTGCCAGATTTGGACTCTCAAACCCGTTTTTAAATAAAAAACAACAACAGTGTTAAAAGAAAATACGACAATTTACAAGAGAACTTGCATTTATTAAAGTATATTATTTACACATTGGTATAATTATTGGGCTTTTGGGTTGTTGCAAAAATTAGCACCCAAAAATGTTATTGATGAAGGTTTTCATAGAAAATAGTATTATTAAAATCATTCTTACTAGCTTTCTAATAATTTTTATTTTTATTTACTTTTTTTTCTCTTTGCAAAATAAATTTGACTGCATTTCAAATTTAAATGTTGGAACAAATTATGTCCTACTTTTGTAGACTTTGGTTCTTTGTTTTGTGTGTTTAGACAAAACATGCTGTTCCTTCCGGTTTTGGATGCAGTACAGCCGAAAGGATTATTGCTCCTACTTTTTTTTACTTTCTGATTGCTGTTATGATGCTTAACCGTGGCAACAGCATGCTGTTTTTACCGGCTGGGAGCAGCTAATTAGCATATTAAAAGCTCAAATAACACCTGAACTGCAAGTACACCAAATTCCAGAGCAGTTGAAAAGGAAGCTTCATTGATGCAGAGCAGAACCAAAGAACAGAGGAAGAAGGAAATAAAAATAACTTCTTCTTTACACAGAGATCCAGGACATGTTATTGTAAAATATCTCTGCAGACCAGAATTTGAGCTGTTGGTTTGTAATGACTGTCATGAAACTATCATACAACATTCTTCAGTCAGAGGCCTCTTCATATTCGTTGCAAGACTGACTGCTACCCAGAGTATCATCATCAAAAAGTCTTTGAAGACATTGAGATGTCGTTGCAACATTTAATTCCCCCGTTGGGATAATTTGGATTTTATATAACTGGATCAATTTAATTTTATATTTCCGTATATGAATTGGACCCGCTTGCTTTGTAAATTTGCTATTTAAATTTTTTATTTCTTTGCGCATTATAGACAAACTTAATTCCTTAGTAGAGTTGATTTGTTACATTTACTCAGTTCAATTATTTTAGTAATTTTATTATGAAGTATAGGTGCTCTTACTTGAGTAAAATTTCCAGATCCTCTACCCACTGTGAATAGCTTCACTGAACGCAGAACAAACTTGTTTTAACCAAAAATTCACCAGAAATAGACACACATGCAGTTTTTGTGAGTTTCATAAGCTTTATATTGAAAGAAATTGCTTGGGAATAACGTTTCTTTTACCCAATTTTGTTATTTATATTAATTCTTTTCATTCTGGTCTTTAAAATATCAAAATGTCCACATAGCTTGATATTTTAGTCTAATATAATTTCTAAATATTAAATGATTAATGTTTTGACCATTTACTCACTCCAGTCATTTCTTTTTACTTTTTACTCTTACTTCAGTAAAACTATGTTCAGGTAGTGCTACTTTTTCTTAGGACAATACACACCTCCGCCACTCCTCAGAGTATTAAAAGGGGGTTGCCTGCCTCCAACCTGGCAACCGCGAAGCCTCGCTGGAGGAAAATATTGGCCACAGCAGCAGACTGCTTGGCTTTACAGACGGCTGGCTGCTGTGGGAACTGCAGTAAGCTCTTTCCAGAAGCTACCGTCCACTTCGCTGCCAATACTAGGTACGTGTTTAGTATCTTTGAGCTCTTAACATTGTTTCCTTTTTTTTTATTCAACTAAAGCAGACAAATACTTACCTGCGTCTCTGTCTCTCTTTTTTTTTGTAACGGCTGAATTGATCGTTAGCCTTTCAGCACAGGCTGCTAGCTGCGAGCTAATATTAGCTAAAGCTCTGTGGAAAGGTGGAATAAATCGTTTCCATCGAGTGCTGCGATTTGCAGTCAGTGGTTGTTTGTCCTGGAGAGCTTACAGTGGGATAAATTACCAGTCGGTGGTGATATTGGGTTTCACCGAGCTCGTCTTAAAGTGTTAGGTAATATTTGCAGGCTAACGGTAACCTACGGACTTCAGTGATGAGGCTCTGGGATAAAGGCACCCTGTGGCTGTCCTAGTCAAATCCGTCAAATTCAGGTAAAAATGCAACAAAACCTTCAGTGTTGGGGAGGATTATGGAGGCTGCAGAGTTGGTGGAAACTGGGGGATTTCACGCCTCCCAGCAGACAGGCTGTGTGGTTGGAGCTGGTCAGTCTTTGTCGCCCTGCTGCTGCCACAAAAGATGATTTCTGGGTCTCTACGTTTCAGTACAGATAGGCTAGAAAAGCCTCTGGAGGAAGAGTTTTAATAAATACATTGCTTTGAATGTTTGGAGCTGCAGATTAAGCTCTATTTTTTATTGACTTGATAGATTACCTACCTGGACTGGACCCATCAAATAAATTAATTTGAATAGTGAACGACTCTCTGAAATGTGGGTTAGTTCTGGTTTCTGTTGTGTAATCGCTCAGACTTGACTGAAGAAGTGATTTCCTTTTATTCTTTTGAGATGCACTGATCGGGCGTTGCAACCTCTTTTTGATTTTTCTAAGATCTGAACAGCTGATTCTAACATTAACCAGATTTTTTTTTTTTTTTTCTAAAATCTGTAACAAAACAAAAGGTAAACATGCAGTAGTTCTGAATACTATATGAAATGTAGGAAATTTAAATAACTAATACCCTTAACAGTTATCTGGTCATTAATTAAAATATGCATTCTGTTTTGTTGTAAATGTATATTATTTTTAACCAATTTTGAAAGCTTATTAGTGTCCATTTAAATTGTACACTCATAACCAGAATTTAAAAGATTTAAAAATATAACTTCATATGCTTAACTATTGTTTAAAAAAATTGGGACTTGATACAATATTATTTTGGCATTTTTTCATTACTCATCATAGAAGATTAGTAGAGCTCTTCCATATTTTATATAGAAATCCACTGAAACTGGGATTTTCTGTTACCAAAGTCCTAGAAAATTACAAATTAGAGTTGCCAATAAAGACAAAATTCCTCCTATCATAAAGATGAGAGGTGCTCGTTTAAAATGGGGGCGAAAAAAGTCAGACAATATAGGTTTATTTTATCTTTTAAAATAAAAATGGAAAAAAATAATATAGCAAGCAGTATATGATTTTTAAATGTAAATTGCTTTTCTTTTTTAGAATTTCATATAAATTTGCAATGTTAAGTATTTTTTTAAATGTAAATTAACAGCATCAGGGATATAAGGATTTATGCATCATTGGGTTGATTCAAACTGGCATTATCATAATCTATAGATTTGTTGGTGGAGAAATGGAATTAGCGTTTTATCGTCTAATAAATCAGCCAACAAACTCTGAAGTCTGATTTATGTCAGGGTGTAGTTAAGTTTCATTTATAAAGTTTTACAGTGTCCTCCATGCAGATGATACCTGCCAGTTACTCATAAAAAATATTTAAAAATGTCAACATTATATCCAGAACTGGCTCAAAGTGCAGCAGATTGCTTTGTGTTGCTGCAACATGTAAACGTTTTCATGCAAATGATCTAATTGGTTTTTAAACAGTTTTTATTTCCTCAAATCTGCATATCACTCACTCTTAAAGCCTTTTGTTTATTTTGTTTTTGTTTAATTCGAACGTTTCCTTTTTTTTTCTTGTTTTTAAACACACACGAGTGCACCTGGTTTGCTTGAATATCCAAACACCATCCCTCTTGATAAACAGGATGCATCCTAGTGCTGGCATAAGCGGCGGTTGCTGTGTCATTAGTTGTTCGTGCTTACGTGGGTCTGACGTCTGAGGGTGTGGTGGAACCGGGGCCGTGACATGCCAGGTCCTCGTGAAGAAGGTGTTGGTTTGCTCCAACCTTTTGAAAAGTTTCCCTTTCAAGAGAAAAAGAAACCTATAGAGAGGAAACGGCTGGGCTGCAAACTGGTTCCAGATTTCCAGATGTCTGGTGAGAGCGTCGGAAAGGCCAGGATGGACATTAAGTTAAAAAGTGGAAAATAATCTTCTTCCTTTTCTGTCTTTTTACCCCATTGAAATTAAATAACACTTTATGAGTTTCTGGTCTCTCCTAATCTAACCAGCTGTTTCACTTACTGTGAAACAGGAGTTGTAAAAAGGTCCAAAGGTCAAAAAGCATTTTTCTTTTTTTGTTTAGATAGCAGTCCTCTTGATTAGACATTTCTGAGCTCCTGGAGCTGGTTTATTACATTTTTTGATCATCTCTTAATTTCCCAGACGTGTAAAACGGATCAAACATCCGGGACTTTAAAGGTGAGGGTTCTGACCCGATGGGTCGTCTTTGTTATCATAAATCCTGCAGTGAACAGGGGGGGGAAAAAACCCTTCAAAGATTTGATTCTACTGACTCTTCTCTTGCAATGAAATGCAGCGGTTCTGCCAAGGACGTTATTAAGGACAGGCTTTCTCAAGACAGACAATAATTCATTGAAATCTGGTTTTCATTTATGTGTCATTGCCAGAGGAAATGGATTTCTATTTACTTTTTTTAAGTTGCATTCAGTTTGCAGATCCTACAGAAGTTGTTATTCCTGCTGCATTTATATTTATGTATTAATCAGATTAACCTTCTTTTCTCGGATTTTTTTTTTTTTCCAACAGGTTAGATCAAGTTGACTGCTGGAAGGAAAAATCTGTCTTTGCCCAAGTGGAGACGGTCTGGATGTGAACCTTGTTCTTCCACTTCGCCTGCCAGTTAGAAACCTTATTTGGGATCTCCTTTTATCAAGAGCTACTCTCAGTCTGAACACTAGGATAAATAATCTACTTAAAAGGATTAAATTTCGGTTTTACTCTGATTCTTCTGCATGACGATGATGGCGAAGAAAAACAGTCTGAAGGGTACGTACCGGCGTTTGTCTTGTAAATGTCTTTCTGGTGAAACTGTAGCTTTCGAGCTCAGCAGTTCGGTTGTGTTTGTGAATTTCCTTGGAGTCAAATGATGCAGCCGCGCTCCTTTTGGAGAATCTCAGCTTTGAGTGTTTACACCGACATCAACGTGTTTTCATCGCATGAGGAAGACGGCTTGACTGCGACTCAGCAGTTTCCATCTTTTAATGGTCGTAGATTAACTTTGGACTTTGCTTGTCAGTCTTAATTCTCTGCTCGCATCTTCGTAGGATTTCTTTTCTTCGACTCACCGTTTTGCGGGTTTTATAAGCGGATACTGCAGACCTCGAAGTTGGTCTTCTCTAGCTCCGTTTATGTATTTCTTTGAGTCATTTGAATCAGACTGATTCCAAACCAATCACGCACAAAAGCACTGAAGTGCTTGCTGCTTATGCTGCTAGTTCAAGTGTTTGCGCTTAAATGCCTCAACAAAAAGTCCTCCCACCTCCGCAGTTCAAAGAGCTTCACATCCTTATTTTACAGAAATTGTATGCACATATGTGTGCACATAAAAACAAACAGATTTTCAAAATAATCTGCAGCTGTGATGTGACTAGGATTCATGTGTGATATATTTTTTTCAGGATATCTCTGCAAAGATAGCTGGGGCTTCTTTTGTTTTGCAAATGATGTTCTTCGGTGGTTTGCAAATGTGTGTCAAGGTCTGGACTGATTGCATTGTTTTTCTTTTCTTCTTTATAGATACATCTGGTGTGGTGTTTGATACTCGCTCAAAAATGGTCATGTCCCAGGGAGGAGTGACGGAGAGGATGAAGGACAAGGTAAGACGCAAATCTCAATAAGTTAATCCAGTAAATCTATTCAATATGTGAAACCTTAAGTGTTCGTAAATCTAGGGCTTACGGCTGATTTATGAGACAATTTAAATAATAATCATTTTATTTATTTATGTCTGAACACTCAGACACTCTACAGGAATCAAGAAAATTACAAACAGAACACCAAGTACATCAAGAAAATGTGTCAACCCAAAGCACATTTAACAAAAAAAAGTAAAACAGTATTGCATAAGTTTGACCAAAAGAGTTTTTAAATACAGGAAGTATGTTCTCCACAATTATAGAAGTCTGTGTACTAGGAGAGTAAACTATAAAATAATTATGGTGTATCGTAGTATATTAATAGAAAGTTGAGTGGAAGGAAAACGCATGGTCCCCTCATGCTGCCTTGAGAGTTAGGATTGTGAAGCGAAGTCTGTCCAGCGTAAGTAAACCAACAAAACAAAATGCAATAAATCAATCAGAATAAACATAGAAACTAAAGTGTTGTACTCTATAAAAATATTAGTAATTTATTTATAAATGTTCTTAACTGATCAGCAAACTGGTCTGATCTCAACATTTTAGTGAATCTGTAAAGTTTTGTGTCTTTGTTGTCGTTTTTTTTTGTTTATGTTTTAATTGCTTTTGATATTTTTGTTTGGGTAGGGATTTCTTGTATTGTTGTTTTTTTAATACCACTTGTATCTGAGCCTGTGTCAAAATTTATAAATAAATTAAGTATTGACTGCATATATCGCTCAATATATGGACATTTGCTTCAGCAGGCTATTTTATTTTTGTTTTATTTGAGAATTTTCAGAGAAATAGAGGGTTGCTTTTGCCTTCCACTTAACTTTCCGTTAATATGCTTTTTTTTAGTTTATATTTTTTATTTTGGGTTTATATCCAATTCATATTTGAAGGAACTGGATTTTTGTTTTTTATTTGTTGCTCATGATAATTAAACTTGGAAGCTTTTTCTTTAAAATATTTGAGTAATATTTTAAAACTTAAAAGTTTTTCTTAAGAAGAAGAGAAACTTTTAAATAAGTTTCTCTTCTTAAATTAAATTACTCATATGAATTGACCTCTAATGTGTCAAGATGCACCTGTATTTGTGGTTAAATACACTTGAAAGTTCTAAGACCTGCACATGTCGAGTCATGTTGGCATTTAGTTTTGCTCTGTACTTTTTCTCCACGCAGCAGAGCTGCTACAGTTTAGCTATAAATGTTGCAAAAAAAAAAAGAAGCATGATCTTTTTAAATAAGAGCTGCCGCACCCGTCATCTGGGAATATTTTTGAGTTATTCAACATCCAGACATCCTGGATGTTCAGTGTGAGATATAAAAGTTTGCCTGTTGGAGCTATAGCTAATGGATTCAGTGGTTTGGGGCTTCTGTTATGGACAGGAAGAAAACTTTTAGTTTGCTCTGCTAGTGTTTTTATTTCCTCAATGTGAAGCATTTCAGGAAGTTGGACAAATATAGTCAATGGAAATGACACAAAAACGTCCAGTATTTAAAATTTGTCCTTCGCTGCGAGCATGTAGTGCAAGTTGAATGAAATATTTATTAATTTTGCTGTAAAATCTGAGCAGCGGGACTCAAGGTGTGTTTTTCTTCCTTCACAGATCAGTGCGGTGAGGGCAGTTGTCCCCAACAAAAGCAACAACGAGATCGTGCTGGTGCTGCAGCACTTTGAGAACTGTGTCGACAAGGCTGTGCAGGCGTTCCTGGAAGGTATGAGGATGTTGCTGCTGATCTCAGAGTTCACATGACTAAAGGATCGTCACATAAGTGGCTTTACTTCAAGCAATCCCGCCTGCATGTTTTCTTCTATTTTTTTTCCCCTCCCCTCTCTTACGAACAGACTTCTATTGCCAGCTTGTACTGACATGTTGCCCTAATGCCTGTGAGCTGAAGCAGCTCATTTCTCTGCTTTCATCAGCCGTATCATGCTTCCAATTCAGCTGTTGAGCGTCATTTGCATGCCTTCAGTTTCACAAGGTTAAATTTAGAAACAGGGCTGTCCTGAACGTCACACTGCTTTGTTCCTCATTGGCATCCAGTAAAATTCTCAGGGCGTTTATATTTTAAGGCGGTATCGCAAGACTTTGAAGCTCTGATGTGTAACTGAATGAACTAGTTGTGACCTTGGTGTTCTGCTTTTTTTTATTATTTTTTTTTATCTCTGTAGGGAGTGCAGCCGAAATCCTGAAAGAGTGGAATGTGACCAGCAAAAAGAAGGTGAGCGTTATAAAGCATGCAATTAAAATTCCTCTGAGTCAGCATGTTCATCTACCTCACAGATGCTGGTTTACATTTCTAAGGTTACAATCCAACTTACTTGTAAAATGCACTTAACTGCAGAGTTCTGTCTACTTCATCCTCCGATTTGATCACAAGCTTCAAATGAATTTCTTGAAAGTGCCTGATATTCAAACTGCAGCGTTTTGATAAAAAAAACAATCGACAGGTCTTAACTTTTAAGACCTTAAAAAGTCTTAAAAGTTAAAATTAAATTCGTGTTTTTTATTTACTCTTTGTATTTTTCTTTTTGTCTTGTGGGATTTTTCGGTCTGGCAAAAGTTTAAGTTGCATTCAAACATCTTTACTGCATTTTTGAGACGATAAATCACTGCTAATGTACCTTAGCTAGCTTTCTTTGCGTTTAACGTGCAAATTTATCGCCAGTTCATACATTTCCGTGGAGATGTAAGTCTTAATTTTTATTCATAATGGTGTTTAAAAGTTTTAAATTTGAGGTAGTAAAACCTGCAGAAACTGAATCTAACGTTTGTAAATGATGGTTTTCAAATTTGGGCTTTTAATCGACTGATTTATTTTTTTAATCAGTCGACACCAAATATTTACATACACCTAATAAACAAGAGTCATGTGATCAACAACGGGACGTTACTACTGGTGGAAAAGACAAAGGAGTCAACAGGAAGTGGACGATGGTGACTTAAGCTGACTTATTATGTGAACAGACTTATTCACATGATTTTTTTTATTTTTATCTTTATACTGTGTTTTGTATTTAATAATAACACAGCAATTTTGAAATAGTTTTTACGACATTAGAAGAATATTGACAAAGTTTTGCGCATTTGTAATGGAAACTCAGCTGACGTCTGAAGTCAAAACAAACTAAACTTCTCTTGGTCTGGATCAGTTGGAATTACCAAACATATTTTATGTGAGAGATAAAACTTATTTTGTCACAATATTAGCTTATTGTAAAATGGTAAATCGAATCTTCTTGAACTCATTTGTATTGTTTTTATTTCCAATGTGGTGCTGGAAAAGTTTGAACATTTACCTTGAAAGTGCTTGAATGCTAATGTGGGGGAAAACTGCACAAACCCAACATTTAGAGTCGGATTAAACGTGTGTGACGTGAATATTCTCATTTCCAGCCCAAGAAGAAAAAGAAGCCCAAGCCTCAGGCGGAGGCTTCCACAGAGGCGCCTCAGCCGGAGGCGGCGTCGCCCGACGAGAGCAAGGATGACGAGATGAACGGCTTCCACGCCAACGGGTCGGTAATGGACGGAGAGTCTCTGGATTCGCTGAGCGAGCAGCTGGACTCTGCTTCCCTGGATGCAGCCGAGCTGGACTCTGAACCCGCTACACCCGAAACGCCGGGTAAGCATGGCTTGTTGTTTTCCTCTAAGATCTGATGGGGGAGGAAAAAAAGAAAATCAAAGGATTGGTTGATGTGTAGGGAAAATTTTAACTTTATTGAACAAAAACCCTTGATGGTTTCCATAGTTCAGAGAACCACAATGTCTTTTTGTTTTACTGCTTCTATTTATTTCAACTGACAGAGGGAATGACTGTAATAAAAAAAACTTTTTTCTTTTTTTTTTTTTATACATATTTTCTGTCATTTATGTATATTTCTTTTATTAAGGAAAAAAAGTAAGAGAAAAAAATTAATTAAAATCGGAATTTGAATTTTGGATAAAGTCACAGATTTTATTTTTAAACTATATTACCCAGTCCTAACAATGAACCGAAACTTATTTCTCAATAATAAAACAAAAACCTTTAATTGAATTAGCCTATCATGTCGTAGTTGAAAATGTGTTTTTATTATATTTAGGAAAACTTTTTCTAGCTGCATTTTTTTAATTATGAGTTTTCATGTGTTTATTTCCTTAAATTAAAAATGTACAATATTTAAAGTGACCACACAGTGTTTACCAGCCATTTTTTAAATTTAAAAATACCCAGTAATTAAACTGGACTAAAAACAGAAGTTGTTTTTAAATGCTGTTTTTTGCTTCATTCAAATATTGCATGTTTCTATTTAATTCTGATTAGGTGACAAGATGGAAACTGACAATAAAATTTAGCATTTTATCAAGTACTTTCTACTTACTGTACTTGAAATAAATTGTTTATATATGTTAATTTTGACAATTGGGTTATTTTTAAGCTTACTTAAAGCAAAATCTTAATGCTAAGTATTAATTTTCTAAATTGTGCTTAAGTGACACTTTGTAATTAAGACACTTGCTGTGCTTTTAATTTTTTCTTTTTATCTGTTAAGTAAAAGCTTAGTTTGTATCACGGAGTGATTTTCTCACTCTGAAGACGTGTTGAACTTCTGTATCTGAAGCTGGCCGCTCACCCACACAACGCAGCATCAGACTTCACCCACATTTCAGCAGAAAACTGTTTTTGAAAGACATAAAACGCAACAGAAGCCACAACAAACCTCTGAAGGATTTAACGATCAGTGTGTCCTCTCACAGGTGTGGAGGCAGAAAGTAACGTTAGCGCTCCACGTCCTGCTCCCCAGCAGGGAGGAAGGAATCACCACCAGGTTTCCAGAGGCAACAAGAATCGGCACAGGACGGGCTCAAACATTCATCCCTCCTCATCCTCGTTAGCAGCCGTCTTTGATGAGCAGGGATCATCAGGAGGGAAAAAGATGGGTGAGTAATTTAAAATAGAGATGCACCGATATTGATATCTGTATCGGTCCCAATATTGAAATAAATTCTAGATTGGGTATCATGACGATGTGCCCCATCCATAAGGGCAGCTCTATTCAGTCTAGTTCTGTCAGGGTTTCCCCCAGATACCTTTTTAAGCCCGGTGCTCAGGGTGCTACGGCGGTCATACAGCCACCCACCCGTCGTGTTTTTGAGTTAAAAATTTTCTAAAGTTGACAGGAAATTAGAAAATATCATTTGATAATTATGCATTTTTGGAAAACTGGAAGGTTAACACCTAAACCCGAACTATAAAGTCTTAAAAAGGGCAATCATTAAAACAACCTAATAAATTAACAAGGCAAAGCCTGGAGGGGGCACAAGAAAAGCCTGGAGGCCCGCCAGGCTTACAGTACCCAGAGGGAACCCTGGCTGGGCTTTGTGCTCTGAGCAACGTCATGCATTGATAATTGCACTTTCTGAACCATTTCAAAGGTTTCTTGCAATTTATTTTTACTTTTGACTAAGATAGTCAACCTATTGTTTTAGTCAGGTTGAATTATTTTATTTTTTTACTCAATATTGGCCATTAAACTCCTAATTACACTGACTGAACAGATTAAAGCTGTGTTGTTTTGACCAAACCTGTGAAGCTATTGGTGTATTTAAGGTGCTGTACAGGCGCCGAGTTATCCAATAAATTTATATTTCCCCTTCGAAGGACAATAAAAATTGTTTTTATTCTATTATAATTCAGCACATTTATGTCTGTTTATTTAATAGGATCGGTTTCAGCCGATACTAAACTTCAGATATCGGTAACAAAAGTGAATCGGTACATTCTTAACTTAAATATAAATTAAATTAATCAACCTTCCAGTTGAAGTTAACCTAAGTCGGACAACATCAGAGGTTCCTCAGATGTTTAAAAATAATGTTTCTCCTCCTCAGCTCCCAACATCGACCGCTCGGTGAAAGACCTCCAGAGATGCACCGTCTCCCTGACGCGCTACAGGATGGTTGTGAAGGAGGAGATGGACTCCTCCATCAAGAGGATGAAACAGACGTTTGCTGAACTCCAGAGCTGGTACGTCGGCTTCCTGTGAAGCCTTCACATCTGCTTTCTGATTCTGCTGAAAAAGAACATGGTCTTACTGAGGGTTTTAACGGCGTCTGAGATGGAAATGATTCAGAAGAGCCCAGCTGGCTCTGAACCTGCGTCGCAATTACAGCCATCTGAAAAATACAGCAAGATTGAGCTCCTGCAAAGTTTAATCATTTGGATTTATTCTGCTGGTGCTCAATGACTAAATATGTAAAAAAAAAAAAAAAAAACATTTTAGCTGGAAACAAGTTTATTCCCTCAGATCATAGGAGGGTGGATTGAATTGGGATAGTTAAAAGGAGTACAATAAATTTCATTCTGACTTTCTTTATTTGTACAATATTAAAAAATTAATTCCTTTTTAAAATAAGTAAATAATGCACATATTTTAGTATAGTTTTGACTTAATTACGTTTCTTTATATTTTTGCAATGGCCTTTTTTGAGTCTGTATAGTCCAGTTAATGTTAATTACTCAATTAGATGAGTTCTTTCTATAATCGATTGATCTGATTAATCGTTTCAGCCCTACTGGCTGCAAGTGGTTTTTACTTCCTTTTTCGTTTTTCTGTGTCTTTTTATGTTAGATATTTAAAATATCTTTCAGTTCCAGTTTCAAGTCTTTCCAAAAATTAAAGTTCATTGAGAGGGTAAATTTGTATCATTATGCAATTTTCAATAGATTACTCAAAAATGATCTCAAATCAACATTATCGTAATAATTACTGGTGCAATTTATCATCCAGCAAAATGCATCTTAACAGGCCTAATTATAGTTTGTAGTAAGTTTGAGTACAGCTCTTTTTTTTCCATGCTATTGCACTCAAAGTTTCACTTTTAATACATCAAGTCAACAAAACGTCTTCTGTCTCCTTTTTGTTTTTGTTTGTTTTTTTTGTTCCTGCCTGACTTGGTACCTGTGATGATGTCAGCAAACTGATTAGAACAACAAACAGATGAAGAATAATCTGAGCACAGATTTCAGACTGGAAAACAATCCTATGACTTGTAACTATTGCTATGAAGTGTCGCCCTGCAGCGTTTTCCAGTGTTTCCAATGCAGTAAAATACATTTGGTTTTTATTTTTTGTTTTCCCACGTTGGTGATTTTTATGACTAATTTGGACCTTTTTATACAGCTAAAAACAAAACTGGAATATTGTTAAAAAGTGAATTTATTTCACCTGTTCTTTAAAAATAAAATGTAATTCATAATTATAGATCAGGACTGCAACAAACGATTTTAGTAATCGATTTAATCTAAAGTCAAATCAGGCCAAACTTCTCGTTTGAATTATCAAAATTATTTCTATTTGCAACAATAGCGAGAGTAATTTATTTATTAATGTTTAATAATGCCTGGGGTCGCAATAAATCTGTTAATTGCATCATACATTAATAAAACTAGCTCAATAATTTGCATTATTGCTGTTTTTCCATGTTTCTCTCTTTCTACCAAAGACTGGATGAGAAAAATGATTCTCTGCATTAATCTCAACTGGCTCCTCTTTTGAAGGAGAGTTTAGTTTAGAGACTTCAGTTTCTATTTTATTTGTAGTTTTGTCTATTTTGTTTTATTTATTTTGGGTATTTAGAATGTATTCCAGTTCAAGTGCTAAATATTCATTAGAAATAAGAGTTTAGAAATCTTTGCCATTACTGCTATATTACTTAAAACTGGTATCAAAACAACAATATTATCATTTATCGGGACAATTTGTCATTCAGAAAAATATCATTGTGACAGGCCTGGCCTTAATGAAGGCATAAATGTTATCTAAAACAAACCAAAGTGATCTAAAATTTTAAAGGTGCAATGATTTATTTCTCCCCTTAATTAGATTTAGACAGTTTTTAAATAGTGGCAGCATTTCTGCTCCACACTGTTGTGCTATTATAATTGAGAAAAGTTGTGTTTTTTCCAGTGAGTTACTCGTTGTCATCTTGTTTTCTTTCCAGCTTAATGGACAGAGAAGTGACTCTTTTGTCAGAGATGGACAAAGTGAAAGCTGAGGCCAGTAAGTGCTGCGGTTTTAAGTGTTTTTATGCTGCGCTCGGCTCGTCACTGATGACCAGAGCTGCTGGTATTCTTCCATCACCTGACTGAAAGCCCAGAAGAATTTGACCCAAATCATTCCCAGAAGGAGAAACGGAGATTGTTGTGGAACAGCAAGTCCCAGTTTCCTGAAAGTGCAGCGCGCCCTGAGGGTGCTGATCTACCTGCAGTGTGTGCGTGTGTAACATGACAGAGCAGGACTTCATATTTGTATAAGTAGGCCAATTTCTCTTCCGCTGTCCTCTCAGTGTGGAGTGTTGTGTGTTTGAGGCCTGGAAACGCTGAATAGTGTCAGGTGTCGAGGGAGACTCAATGCTGCCTTTGTGCAAGGTGTGCAATGAATTGAGTGGAAACTTGAGTTCCACCTCAACAGAGCCAAAGCGGTTTCTTGAAAATTTACCCCTTAATGTTGCGCTGTGTTTGTGTTGTTCTAAAAGTGTTTATTCTGATGGGAAATTATTACTTTTTTTGTTTTTAATCAATGCCTCATTATCTGGTTTCAGAAAGCAACAGAAAAGGTGAAGTTCATTCTTTAAAACCGTCTATAATCTGTATTTCATTAAAATGAATTTTATCCTACAGGCTTTCTGGAAAAACTGATATTTTTCCCAAATCAGGACAAAAATAAATGCTCTATTCCATTTATGCAGCTGCCTTTTTATGCACATATTTATTCCTGCATACATCTTTTTGTTCAGTCATTCCTCCGTCTTTTTCTCTCCTTGCCCTACATTCAGCTTGCATTGTTGTATTTATAGAAAATTAGGATATATCTCTAAAGATGAGTTCTACTTCGACATGGAAATAAGCTATGGCTGTCTGTATATAAATCCTTCTGTCAAGAGTGATTAAAACATGTCCTGTTTCTTCACTAACCACAAATAGTGGCTGTAACATTAAAATACAAGAGGAAATTTGTTTTAAGTTGCTGCGCTTGAAGAAATGTTAAGAATGGAGCAACTTTTAACCAATCATGATCCATAACTGCTGCTGCTTTGGAGGTTGTTGCTGTTCTGCGGCGGTCAGAACCTGCCACTAGGGGGCCACATAGGGCAAAAACGGTGAATGCCATCCAGGCTTGATTTAATTCACATGGGCATGAAGACTGTAGAAAACCTTCTGCAGCTCCAATTTCTGAGAAATGAATCAGTTTGACCGATCAGGTCACTGGCTGCCCTTCGTCCATTTACAAGACGGGATGTAAGCAGCAGGAAGTCACCAGAGTTAATAAAACTTATATATATATATATATATATGAAAACCTTGCTCCTTCTCTCACAAGAGAAGAAATCACTGCAAAAACACAAAGTATTTCTGTCTAGTTTTTAATGCGAATATCTTGGTCCACTTGAAATAAGACAAAACTATTTTACAAGCAGCTTTTCAGCAAAATATAGCAGCTTGAAATAAGTCAGTAATTCCTTCATATTAATAAAAGAAGGTATTAGTTCCACTGGAAGATTATTCCACCTTTAACAAGACATGTTTCCCATGTTAAGTGAAATAATTTGCCAGTGAAGCTAGCACTATTTATCAGAATGAAAGTGTTATTGACTTAAAACGAGCTCGTGTTTTCTGCTGAAAAGTTACTGATAATTCAGTATCAGCTTTAAGACAAAAGCTAAGATATTTCTAGTAGAAACTGGACCAAAAATACTTGGTAAGGTTTTGTGTTTTTGCAGTGAAGGGAGCATTCAGTTGCATTTATTCTTTGATGATGTTTTCTGCAGGAAAGAGACCTTACTCCAACATTTTAAATACTGCGCACCTCTTTGAAATTTGCTTAAATGCAAATATTTGCAGCCTTTAGCCGTTTGAATTTTGTTTCCGGTGTAATCTGTGAAACCATTTATCTGATCTCTAAACTGACCCAATCCTATAATTAAACCTGTTTTCTCTGTCTGAGTTTCTATTTCTGCTTTTTGTGTTGCAGTGATGATTCTGGACGCTCGGCAGAAGAGAGCGGAGGAGCTGAAGCGGCTGACGGACCGGTCCGGTTCCATGTCTGAGGAGCAGCTGACTGAGCTACGCGCTGACATCAAGGTGCTGCTTTATTTTCACTCTGCTTTATTTAAATTCACTTTTATTTTATGGGATAACGCAAGATAAATGAAAGACTTTAACATTCTGGGTTGAAATAAGCAGAGAATTTAATTTATTTTTTATTTTTTCAGCATTTTGTGAGTGAACGTAAATACGACGAAGACCTTGGGAAAGCTTTAAAATTTACATTTGACCTTGAGCCGCTGAAGACGAGCATCTCTAGGTTTGGATCAGGTACAGAACTTTAGTTTATCTTTCTCTTTATTCGTATGAAATAATGAACAAAAGTCCAGTTTTATCTCCCTTATCCTCATGCAGACACGTTTAACTCTTAGGTTATCCAAAAACGCAATAGCAGGCGTTTTGAAAACGATCAGATATTTATCGGAATTAGAACAACATATGAACGTGGCATAAATAGGATTTATTTTATGTTTTTATTTTTGGGTGAAAACATTGTAATCACGCCATTTGCTGCATGTTTTCCTCTCTTCGCACAGTTTCCTGTCGGTTTGCTGTTCAGTTAAGGCAACGAATCCATAATCAGTCGCAGTCGACGCTCACACCTGTCTGATTATGATACTAAACTTCAATGCGTTGGATTTATTGACGGAGAGCAACAGAGAAAATGTGTTTATAGCAACTGATAAGGAGGAAATTTTAAAGTACAATCTTAAAAATCAAATGATTTCTTATCGTCTTGCTGTTTCTTCACACACACGTCGACTAAAATCCTCTGGGATTCGGTCGGCTGACAAACACTCAGCTTTATCTTGAGCAAAATGTTCATTTATTTTTAACCTACAAAGACTTTTCTGGCCCTTGAAACCCTTAATCCTCAAAGAATAACTGTCTGTGGTTAAATTAAGCTTCTTTAAATCTCCATCAGTCAGTTTTGTTTGAGGCAGGAATCGTGTTACTGTTTCTGACTCGCTGTGTTTCTCCTAGTGTACCATCCGCGTACCGGCTACTCGGACCGGTCCCGCTGCAGCTCCACGTCCTCCTCTGTTGCCAGCCCGGTCCAAACGGAGACCCCTCCCCCCACCCAGACCCAGACCCAAACAGCCCCTACTGAAAACCGCCCGCCTCCAGTCAAACAGGTGAGAAAGAAATTAACTAATTTATCATCTTTATCACATTTACACATCAGATTATTGATTATTGGTTCACGATTAGGTTTCAAAATTCACTCTAAACCGCTGGGTTTTTAGTCGAGATTTAAAGTGTTCCAGCTCTTTTGCAGTTTTCTGGAAGTTTGTTCCAGATTTGTGGTGCATAGAAGCTGAATGCTGCTTCTCCTCGTTTGGTTCTGGTTCTGGTTATGGGGACACAGACCAGAACCAGAACCAGTGGGGTCTGGAAGGTTGATGCAGCAGATCTTTAATGTATTGTAGTGCTAAACCGTTCAGTGATTTATAAACTACCAGTATTTTAAAGTCCATTCTCTGAGCTACAGGGAGGCAGTGTAGGGACTGTAAAACTGGTGTTATGGTCTCTATCTTCCTGGTTTTAGTCAGAACTCCAGCAGCAGCGTTCTGGATCAGCTGCAGCTCTTTGATTGATTTATTGGACAGACCTGTGAAGACGCTGTTGCAGTAATCAATGCGACTAAAGATGGATGAGTTTCAGAAACCACTTGCTGCATTCTGATTGGTTGTGCAGGAGCCTCTACTAATGCTTTTCAATGATGTATGATTGTATAATTGCGCATCTGTTTGCAGCCATTTTTTTTTTTTTTTATGTGCGTGTAAACGTTGAGTAGGGGGCATGACCACCAGCTGCTAATCTGAATTTAAAGGGCCGGAGGCCCTAAAAACGACAAAAAAAAATGATTCTGTTTAAAAAAAACTAATTAAAATGCTCATCGACTACAGACCGATCCTAACCTGTTCAAGGAAGCATAATAGTTCACCTTTAACTTTCACATCTTGTCTTGTTACAGGCACAAACTTCAAAAGAGTTTTAAAGACTCAATTTATTCACTTTTCCATTTTTAATTTCATCCTCAGATTTTCCAGGGAAACAGGCGAACCTTCCAGGGACCCGGCTACCACTCGGGCGCCCAGCGGTTCAACGGCAGCTCCTACCACGGCGGGCGCGGGAGCCACCGTTACCAGGGCGACGCCGGCTCCTCCGGCCCGTCCTCGCAGCAGCCCCACAGCTCCAGGGGCCCCTCCCAGCCCCCCCACAACCCGGACCGGCCCGCCCACAACGGGCTGCCCCAGCGGCTCCCTCGAACGCACTGCCCTTGACACCGGAAACCGTCTCACTCAATCAAACCCATCCACTACCCGCCACGTTACCCCGACGCCCCTCAATGAAGAATAGTATACAAGTTTACATATTTCAGTCAGTTGAGCTGTAGTGCCGCCGCTCTGCATCACTCTGTTCATTCTTTGAACTTGAAAAGCGCCGACTGTCTCTTTCCTCGTTTCATTTCTCTCGGTTTTCGTGACACTTTCTATCTTCAGCCTCTGCTGCTGTGGCTCTCGCGATTTACCTGCAACAGTCCGTGCACTATTGCAGTTGAACTCTTGGTACTTTCCTCTTTTTTCTTTTTTCTTTTTTTTTTTTTTTTTGCACCATCAGCTCTCTGATTTGAAGTTTCTTTTCTTTTTGTCTTGGTTTTTTTTTGTCTCCAAGAACCATTTCAATGCCTTCACTGTTTGGGAGGTTAAAAAGTGTTGTGGAAGTGAGGAAGTAGTTGTAGCTTCGACGGGGCTTTCAGACACGCAATCAACACTACAGACTGCCGTCTGTCTTGGCTGGGTGGAAACGAGACATATCAAACTTTAAATCAGAGCTTAATGTTCGGCTGCTACAAACTGTAGGGGAAACTTAATGTTTGGAAACAAAAAGGAGTAGTTTAACTTTTATAAAATAAAAAAAAAATGATTTAAAAAAAAAAAAAAAGGTTCTCGCTCCTTTTCTCTCTCTGCTGGATCGCTTTGTTTGCTCTCCGTGTCTGTAGGGAGTTGAGACTATTCCTGTTAATTTCGCCTGAAGCGGATCCATTGTTTTCTGACTCAGAGGGCTCACTAGCTTTTTTCTTTTTTCTTTTTGTAAACTATTAATGAAGGAGGCTTTGGTGTACACATGCCGTTTCATAATCCAGAGCATATATTCAGCTGGATGTTCTCCTGCACGCCCAGTTCCTTGCTTTATTCTGTTTTTCTCTTTATCCACATGAGTGGCATAATAATGTCCTGCTTGCCTTTAGTCACAGATTTCACATTTGCCTTTCTGCAAACACAGACGTCTCCGTCAGAACCTGGATTTCAGGATCCATATTTTAGTTTTTTATTTGCTTATTGTCCGACTGCAGAAGTAAAGTTCTCATCGGATGATCGAACGCATCGGGTGGGTGTTGAGTTCATCTTTCCGCGGCTGCCAAGAAGTTGCTTCAAGCAGCTTTTTAGGGTTAAATTTCCCTCTTTGTGTCCAGTTTGAGAACAAAATGCTGGTGAATACCTCATAGCCGATCCTCTGTCGCGACCCGTTTTCTTAAGAGACGGTGATTCCTCACCACCTACGTTGATGTAGTTATGTACAGAGAGAGAGCTGCAGAGCCGTAGTAGGAAACCAGTCGTGTTACTTTATTGCTTCATCTTGTTATCATGTCGTTTTCCTTCAAGTTGGAAGGGAAAAATTCATCTTTAAGCTTTTTTTCTTTCCTAATTTTTCTTTTTACTTTCTAGTTTTTTGGAGTTTAAGGTAAAACAAGATGTACTTTACGAGTTAAATTAGTGATTATTGTGGAGAAAATAGAAATGGGGATGAATAAAAGGTGATTAGGCTTGACTGAAAGTAGTTTTTTGTTGGTTTTTTTGGGGGGGGAGAATGATTGTTGGCTTTCTCATAAGATTTTAGAGCATATATGATGGTATTGTGGGCAGCCAGTTAGCTTATGATAATGTAGCTAACTGGAGGTTTCTGGATGTGATCCACAGACGCTCAGATGTTGCAGTTTGTGCTGAAACTGCAACATGATTTAGAGCTTAAAACTCGCTGTATTTATCTGTCGGAGCTGATGCATCTTTACTGGCAACTCTGAGCAGACTTAAAAATCATGAAAATTATCACAAAAGTAGGGAGATGTTTTGTTTTGTTTTTTGCATGGAGTAAAAAAAAAACTCACCCAGGTTTCTTTTTTTTTTTTTTTTTTTTTAAATCACAAAAGATGCATATTTACAGAAGTTGTACCAAGTGCTACAACCTTCCTCACCCGCTCCTCCTCAGCTCTTTGCCTGAGAACGGGCCGCACTGTGTACTGAATCAAACTGCAGGACACATCGAACACAAATCCTGATAACCTGTGAGAAACGCTGGATTCTCTCCCTCATCCACATGTTGCGTTTTACATTCCAGGCTCCAGAAACGTTTGGGGTTTTTGCTACAGATATGATAAAAAAAAATCTAAAGTGGATGAATTTAACTCATTTTATTTCTTTTTACTTCGTCCTCCTACCCTGCTTTAGTTCTGACTCTTTCCTGTACATACATGTATGTAGCTATATAATTCTGTGCTCACACCGGGCATTTTGTATGTGATATTCATACTAGGCATATTTGAAGTCAAAAACATCTGATTTTTCATTCTTCCAACTGTAAACTCAAGTGCCTTTTCTTGTCCCTTCCTGTCCCTCCGACATTTTCTCCTTCACCACCGTACGGACCAAAGACATCGACCGTCCCCAACAGTCCAGCCCTGACTCTCTCCCCCTCACTGAATGGCACACTTTTCATTTACTACAAATAAAACTGTTTGCAATACCAAACGTGTTTCCTGGAGTTTTGTATTTGGCAAAATGGCAAAACAAGCAAGGGTGACCTTTGTAAGTATAAAAAAAAAAAACCCTCAAATGAGGACTTAATTTATTACGAGGTAAAAACCTTAGTTTTTGTTTTCTTGGACACATTAAATCAGATAAGGGGGGGAATAGTACTGCATGTAATTTTATTTTATTTTTTTACCATGTGAATAAAGTTGCAGAATAAATTCAATGTTCAAATCAGTCAGTTCTTCTTTTTAAAGGTGATTTTTTTTTTTTTGTAACCTTACAATTTATTAGATTACATAAAAAATTCGCTTCTAGTAAATTTAAATCTCACTAGAGCGATGCTTAAAAAAAAAAATACAAGTAAGGACTTTATCCATTAAATGGTCAAAGTACTATGAGAATATTCATATTACAGGAGGTTGAAATAATACGAGAATGTCGTTACATTAACAGGAGTCATTATTTCGACTTCATTTATTCTCCACTCATTATTAGGAAGCCCTGTTGTTTTCATACGGTTTATTCTCATTTTCTTAGCGCAGCCCTAATATGGCATCGTAAAACTGGGCCATCAGAATATTAAATTAGCTTTTTTTTTTTTTTTTTAAATACCTAAAAAAATTAAATATTTCTGGCCCAAAATAAGTTTGTTTGCTCTAAAGAAAGTGGACACGCTCAGGTTCTGAAAGATGAGCAATACCACACCCAGCCAGCAGATGGCGATGTTGTACAGAAGAACGACGTGATGCTGGAGCAGCGGGTCCAACAACTTCCTGCATCATGAGGATTTCCCAGCCAAAATGTCAGGAGTCTCCACTGAGTTAATGAAGTTGGCTGCGAAAAATTACTTTCTTATTCTAGTTTATAAGCTTAAACAGATCTTTATTCAGAGTTTATTTATTTAGCCTCTTTTTCTTTGACAATTTGGTCTTCGAAGTTTGTTTTTTTTTTACATATTAAAACTAAATGTCATGAAATTATAGTTTTAGAAAATGTGAAAAAAATGAACTAATGGGAGAAACATTCACCTCGCTAAAGGTGAAATAATCTAGTGCTTTTTAAAATCAATATTTAGGAATTACTGACTTCAGCGCCGATATCTTGCTCAGAAGTTATCTAAGCTAGTTTTGGCTTAGTTCTAGTGATATTTGTACTAAAATCTAGACAAAAACATGGTAAAAAAAATACTACCAGGCATTCAATTCATTTAACTTAGCACTTTTATTTTGAAATACAAAACAAAACGAGTGAAACTGTTTGGTCACTGATTCAATAATGAAGCTTCTCCAGTTGAAATGAACTGTACAAACATTCAATATTGCTCAACATAATGCAAAAAGAAATAAGTATAAAACGAGTGGACTGGTGACAGCGGATCCAGAGTGGCTGTAAGGTCAGAGGTCAGCTCACAGCCCCATCACTGAGGGAAACACAGCAGCGCCTGTTGACGGTAGCAGACACTCTGTTCAGAGAATTTCCTTATAAACTGCTCATTTCTCTCTGGTGTCGTTTTGTTCTACCTTGACCGTCTCCAGTATCCGAATCTGGTACTTTCCAGTCCAGCTGGCGGCCTTTTTCGTAGAGTCCCTTCAGGACCTTCCTTACTTCGTCGCTCCCACCTCCGCGGCTGAGCTCCAGGTACTTCCTGTAGAGCTGCAGGGCGGTGCGTGCGTCCTCTATGCTGTCGTGGGTTTCCCCCTGGATGTTGAGATCTGGCAGCACAACAAAGACAACAATCTGGAACGACCGGTTCTCACAGTTCCCACTTCAGCATTCCAGATTTTTCCCATTATTCATTTCCAGGTTGGATATTCCAGAAATGCAGGAGCGTGAGATGGAGGAGCAGGTGCAATTCACTGGAAAAAATTTTATCTTTTTTGGGCTGTCATAGCGCACTTATGTGCAGAAGAGGATAAAGCCCACTGAAGAAATAATTCAGTTTTTCTTTTCAGAATTCTGACTTTTTAATCTCAAAATTTTGACTTTAATCTCAGAATTTTTACTTTAGTCTCAGTTTCCTCTTTTCAGATTTCGACCTTTTAATATAAGAATTTTACGTTTCTGATTTTAATCTCAGGATTCAGATTTTTCCTAAGAATTTCCACTTTTTTCTCAGAGATTTTAATCTCAGAACTTTTTTTTCCTCAGATTTTTGACTTTAAACTGAATTTTAATTCTGTGTCAATCTCTGTGTAAATCAAAATAAATATGCAAACATTCAACAATGTTGTTAGTATATGAAAACAATCTGTACTAAATATAAAACCATGCAGATCTTTGTTTTCCGCCGACATGAAACCATTTTCTTCAGGCAGTTTTCAACATGGTAGTTGGATAATTTAGTATCAGATTATATACGGATGTTTAGATTTATGTCCGTCACATCGGCGATGTGGCGTTTATAAATGCCGGATCGTCTCACCTAAATAATACCAAGCGAGGAATCTTAAAGAAATCATTCTCTTCCGGGGCAAATGGAAAAGGTAGACCGTGTCGATGACTTGATCCTTGGGGACCTTAAAGACACCAAATATTCAGAGTTTACATAATAAAAGGTTTTAACATTACATTACTGAATCTGACTCAGCTGGAAATAACTAAATTCCTCAACCTACCAGGAGATTAATGACCCGAAAGTCTTTCTGCAAACCATGGCCAACGAAGCGGACGCCGGTGTCGATGAGGAAGCGAAGCTTCAGGTATGTGGACTTCAGTGTGGTCAAATGTTTGGAGGAAATTTTAGCATCCAGATCTCCTGGTTTGATGCCGGAGTACTGCGTCAAATAGTCGACCACCTAAAAAAAAAGAAGAAAAACTACACCTTAAAACTAGCTTCTCCATGTTTTCTATTCTATGATTGAATGTAATGAGCATAGAAAACAAAATGTGCTACAGTTTCCTTAATGCAGGAAGTAGTTTTGAATTCAGCAGCTTACTGCAGTTATCTGATGCATTTACAGACCAAATAATATAGGAATTTTCAGTTTTGATGCATGTAATTGACAAAAAATATTAATATTTTATTTCAGCGATGGACCAGACCAAAGCAACATAGTGCTGCACATTACTGGAAAAATATTTAAAGTGCAGACACAAGCATAAAAATAAAAACGTTCACTCTTCAGATCATAAATTTATGTTTTTACATATTTCCCATTAGCCACTTGAATTTCAGGATGACGGCCATTTTTCAAGATGGCCGCCAAAACTGAGGACACTGCAAGTTTTACACCAGTCGTCAACGGGAAGTAGATTAAGATGTGCGAGACAGTCGTCTTAATGGTTAGCTTTAGCTTCTGCTAATTTTTTATGTGTTCAGCAGGGTGGCATTAGCTTTTGCTAATATTATTATGTCTTCAGAGGATTAGCATTAACTTCTGCTAATATTTTTGTGTGTAGCGGTTTGACTTTAGGTTTCACTAATGTTTTTGTGTTTATCAGTTTAACATTAGCAAAGCTAAGATTCAAGATCAGCTGATTAGTGGTTGGTGAACCTAATTCTTTTGGTTAGCTGTGCCCAAAATAGCTACCGTCGATTTTAGTGCTAACATATATTCTCCTTTACAACCATGGTGGCCATTTTGAAAAATGTCATCACCGCACAGTGACAAATAATGGCACATTTAGAAAAAAAAATTTCTTGAAGAGAATGGCGACCATTTTGAATTTGTCATTGGCTAATATTGTGTTGTCTCCAAATAGCAGTTCCTTGTAAAATATTTTTCTAAAATATTCAGTTGTCTGCTGCACTAATAGGAAACATATACATGCAGACGAAGGAATGGGGGTTTTGTTCACCTGCTCCTGAGTGGAGATGTAATCGTCGATGAAGGGGACCCCCTCATTGGGCCCCTGGCCCCTCACACACGTGATCCTGGCTACGGACATCTGACTGGGTTTGATGGTGGACTTGGTGCCGTCACTCCGCAGCTCTGCCTCTTCCTGCAGACAAGGTCAGATCATCAGTTCATTTATGACGGTTTATTCTAGTATTTTCCTCTAAAGGTGAAAATATTAGAGGATAATTTTTACTTTATCCTCTAATAAAAGAGGCATAATCCTTTATGCCGTAAGGATTAAAAAACACAAAGTCCATCCATCCATCCATCCATCCACCCATCCATCCATCCATCCATCCATCTATCCATCCTTCTATCCGTCCATCCATCCATCCATCTGTCCATCCCTTTTTCCATCCAATCATCCATCCATCCATCCATCCATCTGTCCATCCCTCTTTCCATCCAATCATCCATCCATCCGTCCCTCCGTCCGTCCATCCACCCTCCATCCTTCTATCCATCTTTCCATCCATCCATCCCTCTATCCATCCCTCCCTCCATCAATCCATCCATCTGTCCATCCCTCCATCCATCCATCCTTCTATCCGTCCATCTATCCATCCATCTGTTCATCCATCCATCCATCTGTCCATCCCTCTTTCCATCCAATCATCCATCCATCCGTCCCTCCGTCCGTCCATCCACCCTCCATCCTTCTATCCATCTTTCCATCCATCCATCCCTCTATCCATCCCTCCCTCCATCAATCCATCCATCTGTCCATCCCTCCATCCATCCATCCTTCTATCCGTCCATCTATCCATCCATCTGTTCATCCATCCATCCATCTGTCCATCCCTCTTTCCATCCAATCATCCATCCATCCGTCCCTCCGTCCGTCCATCCACCCTCCATCCTTCTATCCATCTTTCCATCCATCCATCCATCCCTCCATCCTTCTATCCATCCCTCTCTCCATCAATCCATCCTTCTATCCATCCATCCCTCCCTCCATCAATCCATCCATCTGTTCATCCATCCATCCCTCCATCCATCCATCTCTCTCTTTCTGTCCCTCCTTCCATCCTTCTATCCATCTATCCATCCCACCTGGTTGAGCGTAACGAACTCGGCGTCCAGCCCCACCAGGTCGCCCGCCTGCGGCATCTCGCTGACCATGAGGGGGATGAAGGTGGCGTGACTCTTCCTCTGTTTCCGAGCCAGCGACGCCTCCGTCAGCAGAACGCTGGCATCGATGGGATTTTTGACTGAAAACCAAACGGTAATCGGATCTGAACCACTGTAAGGTCACCATAAATCCTCCAGGTCAAACGGTTAACTTACTGCGGAGGTCGTATCTGGAGTGGTAGTTCCTCTTGGCGTAGTAGAGGATGGCTGGAACTTTCCAGCTGACGTCAAACTGAGCAGCTTCAGTCTTTAGTCAACAACAAAGCAGAACATTTACTCTGACAGCAAACATAACAAACTAAACCAGAGTTAAAGATCCTACCTTATCAATGGGTTCGATTAGAAAATCATTAAAGAGGTACCACTGCTGGTGTGTGACTCCCTGAAATACAAACATCATTTAAAACCAGAACGTTTTGTTTTTTTAGTGCTTATTTTCTTTCTTTTTGTTCTTTGGTCTCCATGATTCTGTTTGTTATCTAACATTTTATTTTACGCAATAAAATCTGCAATATTTAAAAAATAAATTTAAACATCCTTACAAAGTCTTAATTTCATATACCTAAAATTAAGGCCTTAAATGTATTGGATTTATTTGACAATATGTAAGTTGGGCTTAAAAATGTCTTAAATTTCGCTTTGGTTTGTCTAATTTTGTATGTATTTTTTCCTCATGATGCAGGTCTTAAATGCCATTCATAGTGGTCTTAAAAAGTCTTGAATTCTTGATTTAATTGTTTAAGTGCATTTCTAATGTTGTATAAAATAAGCTTAAGTGGTTAAATGAAGATTTGATTCATTGATTAATTGTCAGAAAAACTGGTTACTAAAATAATTGTTAGTTATCACATAACAATCAAATAAAACTCCATCTATGTTTTAGGTTATATTCTGTTAAAATGTGTGTGCTAACCTTTGAAAGGCGCTGTGTAGCTTTTTTTGTTGTTGATGTTTTAGCTTACCTCTTTTCTTTGATGGTACGTTTCGCCCACTTTGATGTGTGTGACCAGGTTTCCGCCGGTGCGAGCGTCCTGGATGTGCGGCACGGTGACCACAAGGTCGTACAGGGAAACCCCGTCCGCCTCCTCGGCAGCGCTGATCTACCCACAGACGTCATAAAGAGTTTGAGGCGCCACAGAAATCTGAACGCCGCGCCAGTAATAGTCTCTACCCTCACTTCGTCTCCTTCGGACCAGCTGACGATCTCCAGCCCTTGGCTTTTGCTGATGGACATCTTGAGGGTGGCGGGGATCCAGATGTGCCGCAGATCCTCGGCCCGGGTGTCAAAGGTGAAACCCTCCGTGTTGCAGATCTCCTCTCCGCTGCGCAAACACGGGAATCAGGAATGAGTGAAATCACACTCACTGATCCAAACAGAGTTGAGTCTACTGGCTGGCAGCCAGGCAGTAACTATAGTTTATAAATTACATTCATAAATATGTATCTTCGTCTTTATGATGTAAAATTGCTGAAAATGACCTTTAACCTTTAACAAAAGTATGACATGATCACTCTGGGAGGGTGTTCAGTCGGCTGTTTTACAATTTTGCCAAAAATATAAACCGTAATGTTTTAAAGAACAACTTTATAACAAACGCTGGTTTAAGCAGTTTTATTTTTATGTAATAAATTAATTTTTTATGACAAATGGCAATAAAAATTAAGAGATATTGTTGTAGATCTATTTTTGTTGGAATTACGTTATTTACTCCTTTTAACGGGTAAATATACTTTACAACTGCTCTTCTTTTGCTTGCTTTTCTTTTACATTTATTTTGTTTGTATCTTTGTTCTTTTTTTTATTACACTATGTTTATTTAACAAAATTTTAATTTTCCATAAATTTCAACATCCCATCTTCTTTTCTGCAAAAGTTTTGTGTTTATCTGTATTTTAAAACCTAAAAATAAAAATACAACAAATTTCTGGAAGTAGATATTTACCAAAAATGTAAAGTTTTTTAAAGTTAATCTAACATTCGCGGCTCTATTAGCCGGACTAAGGTAAATGTGTTAATGCTGGTTCTAGTTCTAGTATTTTTGATCTGAATCGCATTTGATTTCTTGCAGTTTGGCTACAAATATCGACTTCTGTGTCAGTCTATTTCTTTTGTTGTTGTTTTTTAGATTTTTAAAGCCAAACTGATACATTGATGTTTTCATTTTAAAACTTTCTTTTCAACACACTTCATGAACCATTATTATAACTTACCTTGTTTCTGCTAACAGCTCTCTTACTGCGATTCAAAAATACTTTATTGATCCCAAAGGGAAATTAAATTAAATTGGGATCTTGTTTTCAGATGCAACTAGGTTTACAATTAGACTTGCTAAAGAATAATTTTATTTATTTATTTTTGTTTTTGCTGTTATAAAGTCAAAGAGCTGAACATTCCCTCCAGTAAGTTATTGCACACTTTTGTAAAAGAAAAACAAAGTGAGCAACCAAAGGTGTCATACTCTAAGCACCACTCTGTAGGCATGGGTGGCGGCTCAGTGCGCTTTGCAGGCTCTATGGACTCCTTCTGCATGGCCCTATTATAAGCACACTGTAAAGATAAACAAAAAAAATCCCCGTTATGCAAGTGTAAATAAAACTCCCTGATGAATCACAAAGGAAAACAAGCTAAGATTTGTTCACCTCTGCCTGACCTTTCCAGAACTCGGCCTCTTTAGCGCTGTTTACTTCACAGTTTATGACCAGGACATCCGGCAGACACCTTATGTTGCGTGTTTGAACCTGCAAAGGAGAACAAAAACATTGTAACGCCACAGAGTCGACTATAGATGTAAGTTCATTTAATGCACTTAGATTTAACTCACTGTGGGCTGGTACTTCTCACAGTTTTCGCACCAAGCTTGAGTGTTTTGCTCCAAACAGATGCTTCTCTTCAGAATCTCAGCAAAGTCATACTCCTTTATTGTTTTATCTACAAAATCACAATGAAATTAATACTCCTTTTTCTCGCTATATAAGAAAAAAGAATTTGACACTAGGGATGCAAAAAATTAATCAACTTAAGTTTAATTGTTGATTCATAGTTTATTACATTGGAATTAGTTCCAATCTATTCACTAATAACGTCGGCTTGTTATGAACTAAATGAACTAAAACGTTCTTTAAGTGTTTTAGTTCATTTTGGTCATTTTAAGCAGAGGCAGAACGAAAGATGGCGCTGGCAGCAGGAAAATAAAACGGAGTTCGATGCACAAAATGCACTTTATGTCGTTTTGTTTTGAAATATAAACACACAAGCTCCTTAAATTATCAACTTAATGGCGCTCATTCAGCCGAACTGCATGACAGAGTCATCTCAAACAAAAATTATTGGCGTGCTAATGCTACGAAGGCGAGATAAAATATAAGCGGATGATGCAACGCAGAAAAATGATCACTAGTTTTATAATTTGCTTATTGCTGATTTTGAGGGTTTCTTTAAGCAGAGGTGGGTAGAGTGGTCAAAAACAGTCAGGTGAGAAAAGCCGTCCAAGAAATCACTCAAGTACGAGAAAAAAAAGTCCATTCAACTACTAAGTGATCAAAACAACCATCTAATAATTAAAAATGGCATCATCAGAAGGACTAAAATATAAATTTATTTGAGGATTTTGGTATTTTCAAAATTAAAATAATTTATATAACAATTGCAAATTAAAAAAAACATTTCTCCAAATTAATTTCTTTCAATATAACAACAAAAACTGCAGGTGTGTGTCTCGTGAATTCTTGGTTGGAACAAAGTAAAGTTACTCAGCGTGAAGAGAATCCAGAAATTTTACTCAAGTATTAATAGAGATACTTCATAATGAAAGTAAAAAGTACAATGTCCTAAACATTAATAAATGTAAATAGTTACCACCCAACTTTAGTCACAAGTAAATGCGCTTTTTTTGAGTTATAACATTCCTTAAAGAGCCACAGACTGTATTTCTTTATGAATTTCTCTATTCATGGGGAATTCAGTGTTTCACATATTTTGTTCTTTTCAGCTTTTATTTTCCTATCCAACAACTTAAAAGGTTGCTGTTTTGTTATGTTTTATAAAAATGTCTAAATTTAATAATGTGAGAAAAAGTGAATTTTCTCGATATTCAGCCCATATTTAATAGAGGCACAAATTAGTGCTAAAATTTAATTGTATTTTTGTCTAATTCAGTGTATTATGAGACATTTAGCCCTGAAGGTAATGGAAAACGAGCTCGGCCCTCTTCATACAAGAGAAAATGGCCGCTCATCAATTAATCGTTAGATGACCGATACGGTCAATGAGCTCGTTAATCAATAACTTGATTCTGATGGATGAGGGAAACTCACCCTGGGAGTTCTGCTCCGGGTAATGCATGGTGAAGAGCAGGGTGAGCGAGGATCGCACCGTTTCCTTCCCACAGCGGCACAGGCTGCTGTTCTCCACCTCACAGCCAAACAGCTTCCCGATGGCCGACTCAGCAGAGGAGCCCAGAGAGCTGACACCAGTTTAAAAAAGAAAAAACATTTATTTCTTTCCTGTTTGGACCAGAGCAGAACCACCTGGAGATAGAAGTTGACCTCTGACCTGCTGCTGGCCCCCCTGTAGGCCTGTGGGCCTTCCTGCTCCTGCGTCTCCTGGTGAAGCTGGGTGAGGATGAAGCGATTCCAGCTCTGGATCAGGCGTCCCAGTTTGGCTTTCCCAGTTTGCTCATCGGAGTCGGCGAGGATGAGACCCAGAGCCGAGGCTTCGGGGATGGTACGAAACGCTCGGAGGAAGTTACTGGCCTAAAAACGAGGAGGGTTAGGAAACCTACGGCTGCAGAGTGGGATTATTTTAGTAAATGTCACTGATGGAAAGATCAAGTTTTCCAGACTGAAGTTAAACTTTTTAGTCCATTTAATACAAAATAGAACAATAAATTTAGAGCAGAATCTCCTACAATGGTCAGAGATTAAATACTGAACCTTCTGCAAAAAAAAAAACTAGAGGAAAGATCATAAGGAAGGATGGATGGAGGAGTAAAGGAAGTGAGGAAGGAAGTATAATAAGAAAGCAAAAAAGGAAGATGATAAAGAAACGGAGGAAGGAAAGATGAATAAATGGATGATAAGGAAAAAGAAAAGGCAAGATGATGAGGAAACAAAAAAGGTAGGAAACAAAGGAGGGATGGATTGATGGAACCGGTAAGAAAGTGAAGAAGGAAGCATGATAAGGAAACAGAAAATGAATGAAGGATGGATGGAAGGGGAAAGGAAGTGAGGACAGAAGGATGGAAGGAAACAAAAGAGGATGGAAACAAAACAGAAGGATAGATGTTTGGGAGAGGAAAGAAAAGGAGGGAGGAAGGATATAAGGAAACAAAAATAAAAGGAAGGAAGGATAAATCGGTGGATGGACAGAAGAGGAAATAAGTAATAAAGGGTGATAAGGAAGCAAAAAAGGAAGGAAGGATAAACGGCTGGAATGAAAGAAGAAGGAAGGAGGAAACAAAACAAGCTGAGCAGATAAAGAAAAAGAAGTGAGAAGAAAACAAGAAAGAAAAAGAAAGGAAACATGATGGAAAGAGGAACAAACTGAAGTTTCCACATCTGGAAACAAAAACTCATTTTCTTTTTTCTCACTCATTCAAAACTGCAAATACTTTTCCTGCCTGACATTTCCTAAATTTTGGGGCTTGAGTAAAAACGAACCTGACACGGATCTCCTCGTGACAAATCCAGCATGTGGAAGAGGAAACCCAGCTCACAGGCCAAACAGAACTCCTTCTGACACAAATGGTTCTGCACCAGACACCTGATCGGCTCCAGGAAATACAACACCTAAAACACCAAAACGAAGAGCAGCAGCGTTAAAAACACGACTCTGCACAAAACCTGGACCGGACCGCTCGCGTCACTCACCTGGATCATGCAGTTACAGTAGGCGTTGGGGATGTGAGGCTCGAGACCCGCAAACAAAGTTCTGTTGTAATGTTTGAAGTCGAAGTCCTCCAGTCCAAGTTTGGAGTATTTAATGGTGACCTGGAGCAGAACGAATGTTTAGAGGAAGTTTTCTCCAAACGAACAGAGTGTCGTTAGCTTCTCCCACCTTCCTGTACTTCTTGGGCACCATGCAGAGGTGCGGCTCTTCGTCACGTCCGATGGGCGACTCTGGAACCTGGTTGTAGTTATCGTAATCGAGCTCCACGTCTTTAATCTTATAAGGAACCTGAAATCAACACATCGCATCACAAAAAAATTAAAACGACAGCCAAAGGTTTATGTATAATCTTCAATCATTGAAGAAACCGTCAACTAATTTAGAAATTGATTGTTAACTGGAGCATACAGGCAAAAATTTAAAAAAAAAAGGCAATTAAATCAAAGCTGTTGCATTTAAGATAAAATACTTTCTTTGTCTATAAATTTGTTTGACTCAAAACTCCTCTATGTTGCAGTTTAAAAGAAAACTCTCCTCTCAGAGCATTTTGCATCCAATTACTAATTGGTTAATCCAAAAATAATCAACAGATCAACCCTAAACTGTATTGATTTCAAGTCAAGCAGGAAGAACTGAGCTTTTCACATGTTAAATGTATTTTTTAGCTGCATTTTAGGAAATAAAATGTTTATTTTTTCTTTTAAAAGGAAATTATTGTATCTTTTAATGTGTTTCTAATATGGTACTACACGGAATTTAAGCGGTTAAATGTAAAATCTGAAAAATGTGCCAATTCTTTGTCCGATTAGTCAAGTCAAAGTTTATTTATGTAGCACATGAATTTTTAAAAGTGCTATGTAAAAATACCATATAAATATTGATTACTGTTACATAAATACAACAACCTCAGCTGACCAAAGTCCTTCACAATAAATGCAATTTTATAGATCGATAAATAATAAAATAAGAAATAAAATGAAGCCTTATTTACAAAACCAATGCGATATTAAAACACCATATTACTATAAATACAGAAACAATAATACAAGCAGAAAAATCAATTAAGAACTATGTTTTTCTTTTATTTTAAATGGTGGTGAAGGCCAGGGAAAAGAAATACTTTTTCAGTCTGGACTAATCAATTAATTAGTTAATTGTTAGAATAACTGATTACTAAAATAATCGTTACCTGCAATCCTAATTTATTTATTTACACTTGTTGGTACGCCTAATAATCTTTAATCCTGGTAAACAAATTAAAATTCCTTTAAATAAATGATATTGTTATATTGTCACTAGTGTAGAAAGCCTTGATAAACACTGATGTGTCTCTTACTACTTTAATAATTTGATATTTTCATATGTGTTTTTATACTAAATTTCAGTCGTGGATTACTAATTAGAAGTTTCTAAATGTGCTAATTAATTTTAAAAAGTGCAGTATACAGTTTATTTCTTTTTACTTATTTAATATGGATTTCTTAGAGTTGTTAATATTTGTGTCACTGCTGATTCCATCAAATAAAAACCTAATAAAACGGATTATTTTGAACTCAAGAGGGGAATTTAAGGTCGTTTTTTCCTGCCTGGTTTCGAGGGCGTGTACGAGGATTTGGTGCATAACCGATGAAACCGACGGTTTTCATGGTGCGCAGGATTTCAGGGTCGACCGGAGGAGCTCGCCTGTGGAGAGAAACGTGTTTTCAGATGTCTTATCACGCAACACCATGACCAAAACCACCGCTATGACGTCTGCTTTATGCACACCCCTGCTGAATCTCAGCCATTTCTTTCCCCAAATCTGTGTGGTTCCTCCTTTTTGTTGAGTATGTAAAATAGAAAGATAACTGTAAACAATGTCACTTGCAACATCACAATAAAACTCAAGCATCAGTTCCACATTTACGTAATATTATGAAGTCAGGATCCAGTTACAGTTTTCGTTTTGGTTCCTTGGCATGATTTCACAAACATGTAAAACTGATCGTTACATTTTCCTCAATATTCAGCTGACCAATAAACAATACAAAAACACAATCTACTTGTGATTTCTGCTAGTTCTTTCCCACTTCCCTTTGGTTTCTGTGGCACAATGCCCCAGTTCCATTGGTTCCTGTTGCACATCTTGAGAAAGAAGTCGTGAATGTTGAGTTTTATTCATACCAAAGTCTGAACTCCTTCCTAAAACATGATGGGAAACATTACATTTTAGCCACACCATATATATCAGGAAGCATCTTCTGCCTTTTATCAGCATTTTTAACCTTTTAACTGTGTTTTTTCAGGAACCAGGGTCTTTTTTAGGCGCCCTCCTCTATTCCTTTGTTTGCCCAACAAAGGAATCAGGGACAGTTATTTTGATATGAATATCTACCTAAGAAAACATGTTTTGTACAGAAGAATGGGTAAAAACGTCAGTCTCCATTTGTTAAGAGACGTACTGCAAAAAATCTGCAGCTGAGAAATGACTCAGAAAAGATGAATACTATGGAGTGATTTTATGATTTGAAAAAACAAAAAGTTGAAAACTGTGTATCATTTTCTTAATATAAGTAATAAAAAATTCACAGCTTTCGGTTAACAGTGACTCAGAATATTTCCAACACTATTATGATCAACAGCTTTATGATCAACAAAATTTATTGAACAATTTAAAAAAGTATGTTTCCACAGCTGTAACAGCCCATGTATGCTGTGCTTCTGCAACCACAAATGCCACCAATGCAACGTTATGCAAATGCTCTGAAGATCCACTCACATCGGGATGCTAAATGTTTGAAACTGAAACTAAAACTGGAAGCTCAAAGTAATTTGGCTTATTGCTAATCAATTTAATATTTCATTCCAGTATGGTGAGTTGAATCTTAAATAGATATAAACAAAATGGTGATATCTCAGTCTGATGCAGCAGGATGTTGTGATCCCAATACACATGTACTATTCATACTGGTAAAGACAACATGATACTTTTCCCATGCCATAGGTGAAATAATCTGCCACTGGAATTAGTACTTTTTATCAATATGGCTGAAAAGTTACTTTTAAGTTTTATTTCAAGCGTATTAAAATATTTGCACTAGAAACTAGAACGAACATACTTGGTAAGATTTTATATTTTTGCAGTGAGACACACATTTCAGCTGATTTCATCTGCAAACCTTAAATCTCAGATCTTAGTAGAAATGCGACAGCAGCTGTTGCCTGTGATCAGATCTTACCTGGGACTTGGTGTAGACAGAGGAGTGGGCCAGTCTGACAGCAGCGGTTCGGTGCTGGTTAGCGGCATAGGGATGAGAGAAAGGGGCAGGAGGTCGTGATTCCAGTCCAGCTGAGGCAACGTGTCCACCAGACAGGGCAGAGGAAAGTCTGTTTCCCGGGAGTAGTCATTGAAGGAGACCTCTGGGACGTCAGACCACAGGTGCACACACCCACCCGAGTCCCCAAAGGCCAAGGCTTGTTTGCTCGACGAAACGTCGAAGCTCATCAGCAGCTGACCGACAGTGTTGACGTGGAAAATGTCCGCCACGTTGGCGAGACCAGTGGGCTCACAGAACTGGCATTGACCTGGAGAAAGAATCAGGAAGTGAACAACTTGAACACTCAAAAAGATGACTGGATGTTTAAAAAGAAACTCAGCATTCGTACACTTTTGCCGCAGTAAAATTCAAGAACTTTTCAAGAATTTTTAAGGCGAGTTTAAAACTTTTCCAGCACCAGACTTTGGCGATTAAAACAATGCAAATGAATTTAAAAATAACAGTTTAATTCAATATTATGTAGCATTTAACTTCTGTTTTGTGGGAGTATTTTACACAGAAAAATCACAAAATGTTATGTTTTGAAATGTCTCTCACACACATCTGACTGCTCCTCGAAAAAAGAACCAATTTTAAAAAATAAAAAATAAAGTCATTTCAATAATGTATAAGATAAGCCAACCTTTATTTCAATTACACATATCATTAAGTCAATAAGAAATTAGGAATATTGGTTACGTTGAAACAATCCAAACAAATTAAATAAACAAACACAAAAAAAGAGAAAGTCACAAAAAATGTTATAAAAAAAATGTCCTTTCTGTGTTTTGAGGCATTTACCAATTTTTATTTAATTGTTACAATTTCTAAATAACAAATAAATTCTAAATAATTTCTATTTAATTATTATTACTACCACTACTACTACTATTAATAATAATAAATTATAATTTTATACATGATTATATTAAATATAATAGCTAATTATTATGATTCATTATAATTATAATTATAATAAGTATTATTATTATTTAATAGAAATAATTTTGGTCATTCTAACTGACCTAAAACAAGAAAAAATTACTCTAATTTAAATTCAAATATGAAGATAAAAACTTGTCTTTCATTCCCTGTATGAAAATAAATGTTTTCTAATTTTATTCTTCTGATCAAGCCTAAAATTATAAAACTGTGTAGTTTGAATATCAAGCACTTTTAAGGACTTTTTGCAGAAATCAAGCAAATTCCAAACATTGAAAACATCTCATTGGAATTCAACCATTTTCAAGGATTTCAAGGACCTGGACAAACCCTGGAAAACCGACGAAGGAGTTCAACAAAAGTTTCAGTTTGTGGGTGAAATACCTGTCTGAGAGATGATGACCAGGCGGGATGTGTAGGTGGGAATGAAGCGCAGGAAGAGGGGATCCACGTGGACCTGAAGCGGAGTCACAGCTCGCATCATTCGGAGGTCGTAGACCATCAAGAAACGGTCACAGGCCAACCCGTTCAGGCCTCGACTGGAGAAGCCGCACGCAGCCAGGAGGTTTCCGTGAACGTCAAAGTCCGACAGGCTGCCGGAAAACGCGTCAAACTCATTCTCCGTCTTAAAGGTGCGAAGATCGCGAAGGGTGACCTGTGGCAAGAGGTTTGCAAATGTGAGAAACAAAAATGTACCAAAGCATTCTTACAGTTGTGAAATGATTAATCAAATTATTTATATAACAGTCAACTAATTCAGTAATCAATTAATCATTATCTGGCATGTACAGAACAACACACTTGGAACAGAAATTAACCCAGAACGGTAAAAAATATACACGTATATATTTTACATTCAAGATAAAAAATCTTTTGTTTGTGAATATTTTTTTCCCATAATTCCTCAAGTGGCAACATTTTAGCTTCCCCTGGTTCAAATTCTGCAAAGAATCTCCTACTAAGCACCTTTTGATATCTAAATATTTATCAGTTAATTCAAAAAATAATCAACAGATCAGCCATGCACAGTATTGATGTTAAGTCAAATACAATACTTGGAAGTATGTTTTTAACTTTGTTGCATTTGATCAAGCGATGTTCACTAAAGTAATGCTGTTATTGCATTTTAGATGATGAAATGTTTATTTTCTTACTTAAAAATTAATAGATTTTTTGGTTTATTTGCATATTTTAATGTACTTCTAATTTTGAATAAAAAGGCTTACATGAAAATTTGCCAGAGTGTGTCAATTTACTTATCCAATTAATTTAACCATCAGAATAGTCAATAAAATAGTAATTTTCCAAAATAAATGTTAGTTGCAGCGCTAATATTTTTTAAAACCAGCATCCTGGAGGACTCCTCACCTTGCCGGATGTGTGGCCACAGAAGAAGAAACGACTCGTTTGACGCATTATTGCGACTCCAGGTATCTCAACTGTAAACTAATAAACACACAAGCAGTAAATAGACAATGAAATGAGTTCACACTCCTCTCATAGTTAATTATGAATCCCATAAAATGCTTCAACCTTTTGAGTTTCTTGAACTGTGTTCAGATCAACTTCCACAACGTAGTTCTGTAATCCCCCCATGAGCAGAGTGTTGTTATCCGTCATCAGGAGACTATGCATATCAGCTCCTTCTTCCATCCTGAAAAACATGTCAGCTCATTTTATAAACTTCACTGCAACATGTTGTCTTCAATCACCACATGGTGGCAAATTCTGCTGCAATCCTAATTACTTGGATGCAATATTTGAGTTGAATTTCATAGTTTTACTTTGTTCAGCTGCTTGGTCTAGAGCAGTTTCTGGTCCTGTATGTTTTTGTTCTCTCTCTGGTTTAATGATGGCTGGTTAGAAGGCCTAAGAAGAACATTGACATGCTGAAAAAGTTGCTACTACCACCAGGGAGAGAAATAAAACATGCAGGACGCCGGCCCTCAAGGACTGACTTTGGACACCACTGATCTAAAAAACTTCTGGATAAACGGCAGGCAGTTCAAAATAAAGCTGCAATGCTAGAACTGGGATGTCATTTTATAACGAAAGTTAATTTCATTCATCAATGCCGATCGTGGATGAAAGTCTGTGACAGGTTAGCAAGCAGCTTTTTTCTCTTATTCCACAAAATTTGAACTTCATATGAACTGCTTTTAATACCAGATGAGCCTCTACTGTTTTGTTACTATATAAAGCCGTTGTTTACTACAACATGCTGCCTTCTGTATCTACATTAATTGCTAATTATGTACATTTTAAAAAGAACCTTAAAAAATCTATAACACATGATAAAATAATATTGAATTGCTGGAATGGGTGAATTTTACACTCAAAGTAAATTATTTTAAAAAATCTTAGAGATGTTGTGTTTAAATTTTGTTTGTGTGTTTTAAAGTATTTCATGATCTCCTTGTACACTGGTTGTAAAATGTTAAGGTTACTGAGGCAGTTGGTTTTAATTTTGTGGTTTATTTTGTTTGTGTTTTAAGGTATTTCTTTTTTGTAATGTTTGTAAAAGTGTGATTTTATTGTAATGTTTGTGGTATGGACTGCAGGAAGAATAGTCTATACTCTAGTAGATTCTGATGAGAATCCTTAAATACAGAAATAAACAGTAATAAATAATAAATAAAGTAATAAACAGTAATAAAATTTATTTGATAAATAAATCTATCAAATAAAATCCCAATAAAAAGAATTGAAGTGTGAAGTGTGTGGTTGGTGCATGGAAAAAACAGAAAAAGCTCAAGCTGTTGTAGTAAGTCCATTACTGTCAGTGTAATAACATTTGTTGCATCACTTACGGGTAATCGAACATAACAAGGCCTCCTCTAGTGTAGCATTTGAGGTTGTTCTTAGAGAGGAACAACACCCCCGTCTCCAAGCTCTGAATGTGTCGGATGTCATCTGTGGCGTGGACTTGGAAAGACGAATGGCGGCCCATTGTTGGCCCAAAATACGACGTGGCATGGCCCTATGGAGAGGAAAGTATGAAAGACGATTAAACATAATAAATGTAATAAAATTAAGCAGTAGGTACTTCAGGAGCTCACTCTGTGGTTTCCCATCCAGAGCATCTCCTCTTGGAGATCAAAATGGGTTGCGGTGACCGGGATGCCAACTTCTGAGACCACCCTGTGGAGCTCAGAGAACACGCCCTCCATCAGGTGCACCGGCTCGGGGACCGTCACAGCCAGCCCATCCGGGTCCAGCTCCACGCCCTGCAGCAAGCTCGGGTTGAGGTGTGGGTCCATGGCGGGCTCCAGCCTGGCCTCCAGAGTCCCATGAAGGCCGGCTGGGTACTCGCCCATCCCAGGGTCCAAACCCTCAAAGTTCATCATGGGAGGAGCTACGGCAGCCTGGAGAATCAAAGCTTGATTTAAGCACATTTGTCAATATGTACTCACAAATCAATCCACTAACAATTATTTTTGTCATCGATTAATTGATTATTCTTATAGTCAATTGATTAATCGGATACAAACATTGTTACATTCCGCAGATTATTTTTTCTTCAATATTAAAAATACACTAGCACAATGGTTGGTAACTGATATACAAGTATTTTATTGTTATATAGATATATTAAGATTTTAGAAGGTTCAAAAAGACAACAGTGCTACCATGTGTCACTGTGTAGCCCCACAAACAACATTTCTACTCTCTAAAAACTGAGATTTAAGGAATATGAACGTAGTTTTTCACCATCAGGTTAGAGTTTAACTAAGTATATACGCCAGTACCTGGAAAAGAAATGGTCAGAATCCCCCTAGTTTGAGAAGATTGTGTTTTCAAACACGGGATTTGACTTTGGCTTTAACCGCCCACAGCAAATAGACATTATGTATCAATCCAAAAGTCGCTTAATTAATAAAACTCCAAAGTTAACGGATGGCTAGTTGGACTAAAATTAGCATCGGTTTGCACTCAGTTGCACATAATGAGATTATTTACACCAAAAACAAGTTTACTACTGATATGCTTAGGAAGAATCTTTAAATTAAAATCCATAAAATGCAAATACAAAGCCTTTACGAACCTTTTATTGAAACTTTTTGACATGTAGCTGCCCATGCTAACTGCTCACAACAACAATAACACGGAAAAGTTTCCGGAGCAAACCGCGGTGCGTTCAAGAGCAGCAGAACTTCCGGTGCATCCTCGTCCAGAACGGCAGGGAGATGTTAACGGGATTACCGCCACCTACTGGGCTGGAAGGAGAGAAGTTAGGGAGGAAAGGAGGAAATACTACATGTATTACTACCAATAATAATAATAATAATAATAATAATAATAATAATAATAATAATAATACAGAAAGAAAGAAAGGAAGAAATTAAAAAAATAGGAAAGGAAAACAAAAAAAACAAACACATTTAAAAAAAGTAAATGTATTAATACATTTGTTAAGATTAAATTAACAAATCAATGTTTAAAACAAAACAATTACTCAATAAGTCCCTACAATATAATTGAAAAGAAAATGTAAAGAAAAATGCATCAATCAATAAAATGATAAAAACTAATTCCAGAAAATTGACGAAAATCTCCCTAAAACAAGTAGAAATTACAACATAAGTGACTTCAAACTGTGATTCACATTGACTTAAAATCTATTGTATAAAAACTCCCCTTTTAGTTTGGTTTTAAACCATTTAATAGAGTGTGAAGAGTGAAGAGTGGACAGATTAATCTCCTCTATACTTTTAACTCTGGATTGATCATTGCAGTGCTCAAAAGTTACTTTTTTAGTTACATTTTTTTCCCTTTCCAATTTTAGCTCTAACTAGGCTGTGTGTAAGACCTAAAATTATCACTGCCACAAAAGAAAACGCACATCTGTGTATTTTTTTGTATATTCTTTTTACAAGACGTACACAGGTCTTAGCTGAGCAATCATTACAGCCGTATCAGAAAGGTTTGTTTACTTAGGTTGGATAAAACCCCAGGTGCCAGGCAGGTGTTGGTAATACAGTGACCTGAAAGCATCTTTGTGGAAAAGTAATATGATGAGGAAATTTAATCTTACACAATCGGTGGTGGGTTATGACGTAATTTATGGTGGTAATGATGCCAAAAATGTTTTGCCTTAAAGATTCAAAAAGCAGCTTACTGGAAATTATGAACTGATGTTATACTATTTATATTTCTCTTCCATGCTCTATGTCATTCAGTTCTGAAATATCAGTCAGGTGAATTATATGAGTTTTATTATTAGATTTATTTTTATTATTATTATTATCCCATATTTCCATCTCCGTGGCAACGCTGAGGCGCAGCGGCTCTACTTTTAGCCCTCCCTGGATGTCAGGACGATTATTAATCAAGCAATGCTCCACTGATGGCTACATGTTATCTAGAGCTAATTTTAGACACCGGAGCTCTCTGTTTATTTGCTCGTTGGTTTAGTTTTATTACACAAGCAAATAAAAAGAACAAGAGTAAATATTGGGTTAAAAGTAATTCAATCTAAAATGAGGCAAATTGGGGTAAAACCTCTGCACTTGCATTGCTTTCAAGTAGTACATGAAAGCAGTTAATTGTTATTAGTAATGTTATATTTAAAATGCAAAAATTTTATCAGATCATTTTGATCTATATTTTTGTTACTTGTGGTTTAAATACAGACTGCAGATGAATAAAGGTCTAGCTTTTTGTCCCTTTACAACATGGACAAGAATTTAAAAATTTTCCCAGGAAAACAGTATATTCCACCTGCGCTGTAATTTTCTTTTAACTTTATTAAATAGTTCTTTGGTCATTTGACCTGAAAGAAGTTAGAAACCACTGAAACCTCTGCCTGTTACAGGATTTCAAACGAACAAACAGATGACATAAGAGGTCTTCCCCCATGCAGAACAACACTTTTAGTCAACTTGGCCACTTAATTAGTCAGATCAGATCATCACCAGTCATCATCATCACACACACATGGGAAAAATGAAGGAAGTGTGATTCCTTTCCTCATCATCCACTTTCTCAGCAGAAAGAAAACAACGCGTTTTCTCTGGTAGAGAAGATGGCAGAGCTGGAAAGTTTCTTTGTGGATAAATCAGCTCACTATGACCTGAAAAGGTAACTAAAGGTTATTCTCACTTCCTTCGATGAGATAATTACTTTTATTAATGGAGCTCATTAGCGAGACACAGATACATTTACTTCACTAACTGTTTTGGGAGAAAAAAATACTTCTTCGCTTTTACTTGAGTGATTTTATTTTGAAGTATCGCTTCTTTTGACTTGAGTAAAATTTCTGGATACTCGACCCTCTATGAGAGGGTCGAGTATCCAGAATACTTCAGCCTCTTTTAACCATAAATTCAGCAAACACAGACTTACAGTTTATGTCAAAGTTGAAGGATTTGAAAGGAAATGTTTCTTTTGTCTGATCGTTATTTTATTTACATTAATTATTCTCATTTTTGATTTTTGAAATTCCTTACATTTTGGCTCGTCTAACGATAGATTGATGTTTTTACTCAGAACTAATAGATAGATAGATAGATAGATAGATAGATAGATAGATAGATAGATAGATAGATAGATAGATAGATAGATAGATAGATTAGAAGGTAATCTTTCTCATCTTTTATGGTTTTATTAACTCTGACACATCTTCAGTTTTAAAAAGTTGGGGGATTTTTTTTTTTTTTTTCATCTTTATTTGTAAATGAACCTTTTTATTACCAACAGAGCCGCTCAGTGTCCGTGTTTAAGCCACGCAGTCGTTGTGAACTCACCTGGAGGTCTGAAAAAAAAAAAATCCAGCTGTGGCTGGCCACACCTCTGGAGGCGTGGCCAGCCACTATAAGAGAGGGCCAACTTAAACATGAAATTCAAACACATTCAGCAGACACCAAAACAAACATTTCACCTGCTACAAAGGGGGAAACTATAACTTGAGCATGTCTGCCTGCCTCGCCTCGCTCGCTGGTCTTTTCCTGTTTCTCCTCGCAGCATCAGCAGCTCCTGCTGGGCATCTGGACTCCTGCGCTGAGGTCAGCAGAAGCTCCCAGGATCTTAACCAATTTGCCAGAATCGCTTCAGTCAAGGTCAGTACTACTTTAAATAACTGTTATTTAACTTTAAGTTAAGAAAATCAATAATTAACTAATTAAAACGTATTTGTTTTTAAAGCTTTTGAACATTTTCCCTTAGATTTTTGCATTTATTCCTATTTATTAATTGCGCGTCTCTTCTGCAGGCACGAAACGGCTCGACTGATTTTGCACGTTACTCCAACTCCATCGCCTGGCTTGAGTCGAAGGACATGTGCGACCCTGCGAGCCTCAAGCAAAAGTCTACGGTAATTTAAATATTACTAATTAAGTATTCAAAAGAGAGGGGCAAAAAACCCAGCAGTGATGGAAACTCTTAGTTTATAATAACAGGATGCATTTTCGCGCTGTTCCTCTTCAGCCTTGCGTTGAGAAGATCTTCGGAGTCCTGACCAGCTACGCCTCTGCAGTGAAGAGGATCTCTGCATTTGAAAGCTGCTCTGAGTTCACCAGCATCGTGAATCCAGCGCTGAAGAAGCTGCACAGAGACATGGGGAAATGCGTGAGGTCGCTGGGAGGGAAGCGTGAGGAGGTACGCTTCATCTGCAACCTGTGATGCTGTGGGGGGAGATGGGGGTCAGTATTATATGTTTCTGATTGTTTTGTGTCTCCAAAAGGAGCACCATGGGAGGAAAGCCGAGCACCAGCCTGTTGAGCACTGGAAAGAGGCGTATGTGTGCCAATACACCCTGGAGAGGCTGTTCTCCTTCTCCATCCTGACCGCCAGGGTGTTTGCTGCAGGGGATCCGGCTCAGCACTCAGAGGGATCCGCTCACAGATGCTCCTAAACTGGAGCACGTCAGTGTTTGCAGCTGCTGATTGTATGATCACACTGATCAACGCGGTTTTCTGTCCCTGGTAATCAGACTAGAACAGTGTTTTCACTTCTGTTCCTCCATGATTGCATGGAAGATTGTATTTCCTATGGAATTGTTGTCTGATGTATTTATTCACATTATATTTATTTTATTTATTGGTTATCTATGAAACCCAATTTGGCTTGTTTTGGTGTTTATTTGATGCGTTTTTATGACTAATAAAACATTTTATAATGAAAAAAAAAAAAAAAATCTCTGTGCTTTTTTAGATTATGTTTCCTTTCTGAGGAAAAATATTCACTCATAAAGGGAATGTTTGAATTTACCTGGACTGTGGAACTCCCTTTTTCCTTTTAAATAAAAATATTTAATGAATGAACATGCCAGCACAAGAAGGAAGCTGTGCTTTCCTAAAACATTCCTCCTACTCTTTGGAGATCCACAACTTCCTGCATACTTCCTCCGATTCAGGCAGACATGCGCATCTGTGGACATTATGTAATTTTAAAACATTTGTAACCCAAAGCCAGAAAAAGGAAGATGTCACGTTCAAAGGGGAAGAGGAAGTGTGAGCTCATAAAGCCACTAAACGCCTCAACAAGGAAGTATCTTCCCTGGGAGACTCATTAATTCATGCCACCCTCATATTCCACCCACAGAAATTTAGGATGTTGAAGAAAAAAAAAAACTCCAATGTTTGCTTTTTCAGACAACAAACTCGTATTTTCTCCTCTGACTCACTGGAAGAAAATGACAAGACCAAGGAAGAAATTTCACAACTTCTCAGCTCCTATTTGTGCTATTTCTGTTTTGTTAATTGACTTGCATCCATCCATTTTCTAACATCCTTGTGGAGTTGCTGGTGCCCCATCTCCAGTGAATGCTCCGGGAGGAAGCCGGAGAACCCGGACAGAACCCAGGGAGAAAATGCAAACTCCATGCAGAAAGACCCGGGCCAGGAATCAAACCCAGGACCTTCTTGCTTCAAGGCAACAGTGCTACCAACTGCGCCACTGCGCAGCCCCTTATTGACTTTCACTTCAATGAAAATCAAAAACAAGATGTTATGAATTTAATCTGGATTTACTTTCACATACGCTGCCATTAAATGCTTCTTAACACAGTTTTCTGGTACAGAATCAACGTTTGAGCGAAGTCCACTCATTTTTATATGGTTCAGATCTAACCCAGAGGTCTTCAACATGGGGAGCACTATCCATAGGAGGGCCAAGGAGGTACTGCAGAAGGGCCCTCAGATTTCTGATTATACATTTAATTCAGAATAATCTCTTTAAATGCACACATGACGGCGAGATAAAACAATCTAAATGTCTTCCTTCATTTAAAAGAAATGTGAAAAAGTTGTTTATTTTATGTCTGCAATAGTCTTCTGAGCTAAACAGCTATGTTTTTATACATGAGTTTATACTTCTCTTTGCTCCTGTTCATTCATGATTTAGTTTTGTGGTTACATAAACTATTTATATTTATCATAGAGTGAATGAAATAAAAATAAAATGAAATTATTCCTCTATTTTATAAATAATAATGTATTTAAGTCATAAATCCACACATTCAGTGAGCAGAAATCTGTTCATTTTGTTGAAATTAGTTATGTTGCATAACAGATAGTTCATGGCAGTCATGTTTCATATAAAATAAAGAAATAAATAATGAATAAATAAATAAGTGTATCATTTGTTTATCTATGCACATGTACACCTCTGGGAAAAAATTAAGAGACAATTTAAAGTGATCAGTTTCTCTGATTTTACCGTTTATAACTTTATATTTGAGTAAAATGAACATTGTTCTTTTATTCTATGATCTACTGACAACTTGTCTTCGAAGTTACAAGCAAAAATTTTGTGTTTATTTGCAGAAAATGAGAAATGAATCAAAATAACAAAACAGATGCAGAACTTTCAGACCTCAAATAATGCAAAGAAAACAAGTTAATGTTCATTTAGAAACCAAAATATTAATGTTTTAACCCATGAAGAGTTCAGGAATCAATATTTGGTGGAATAACTGAGGTTTTCAGGTGCAGTGGGCTCTTAGTTTTTACCAGAGCTAAATATATTTTATATATTATTAAAATGCATATTTCCATTAATAGTGTCTTTTAAATCTTTTTCCTGAAAGTTGTATAGTTACATTACACCGATTGGATTGTCTTAACTTTGTTATTTTCTTATTAATTGTAGTTTATTTATCTATGTATGTTAAACTTCATTGGTGTTTCAGTATTTTCCAGGGACTTGAGGCTTTGCAGCTCTGAGGTTCTTCATCCTCCAACTTCCTGTTATGTGAAGACGACGGTTTGGGTTTCACTCTGTCAAACACACATCCTTAAAATTAGGCTTCTGGAATTAATCAACCATGCCAAAAAACCCGAACAAATCTAATCCAACTCCACCAGATTAGTCAATTAAAGTGGTGAAATCATCAAACTGAAGTTGACCTAGTGGATGGTTGTAAAAACAGCATGTGGTGTAGTTTGCTTGGGGACATTTATGCAAATGCAGAACTGTGAAAAAGTATTGCTTCACTGTTTCAGATCATCAGACACAATTTAATATCAGACAGACGTAACCTCAGTAAATACAGACTTGTTTTTGAACAATGATTTGTTTAATTTAATGGAAAATAGTTGCACAAATCAACATGGTTTTATCACTTTTGGCAGAAACAAGCAAAATTGTTCTTTTTAGTTCTCATCTGAGTTTTTTGGACATTATTTTGTGTGCCTGCCAGTTTAATCAGGGCAGTAAAACAAATCCTTTTTTATGACCTCGCAGAGAAACGTCGGCAGTCATCGTCACTGACAAGAAAAGGCGCGATGTCCAGGAAGAAACAATGTTTTATTTCTGTATTTAATTCCTGCACTGACTGAGCAAACATCAGTGGAGTGTCATAAAAGTGCAGGATTCTGTAATAAACTAATTTCATGTGCATCTTGTGGACAGGCAATGTAATTAAATTAGAGAGTCAGAGGTTATAATGTCTATGCTACTTTAAACAGTGACAAATTGGAAATGTGAATGTGATGTTACCAAATGAAAGTTATATTTTCCCTCACCCATGCTGCCTTCGAAAGTAAATGTTTGTTTTTTTTTAATAACAATAAAATAAGTGCCATAAAATACACTTTGCTTATAAACAGTATAAGTTAAACCAACTGAAATGCAGGTTTTGCAAATTGATGAAGATTTAAACAGTTCTGTCAAGAGGATTGGACCAAAAGTTCAGTGAACTGTAGCTTTAAAGGGGACGTATGGTGCAAAATTCACATTGTGCACGTTTCTGTGCTTCCATTCGGGTTTCTAGTGTTTCTAAAAAAGCTCAAGCGCTTAAAAAAAACACATCCAGATGTTTTTTGACAAGAAAATAAAAAATAAAAAAATCTATGCTTTTTGGTGTCTTGAAACTGAGCCTTTCAAAAACCTTCTCATTGTTAAGTCACGACAAACACTGTGCGGTTACCTAGCAACCTGAGTGAAGCCCATTCCTGTTACCTAGCAACCCAAAGATCTGCAGCACCTTTGGTCAGCTGATTTTATCACTTTATGCGCTGTATAAAAAAAACCCACCCACCCTGACAGTTTTTGGCAATAAATTAATGTTTTATGGTGTCGTGAAAATGAGCCGTTTCAAAGGCCTTCGCAATGTAACGTGACCAATCAGCAGGCGGTGCCTGTTACCTAGCAACCCAAGCAGTGCTCTGCAAGCAACCCAGGTGGAGCTTCAGCACACCTGGTTGCAGAACTGAGCAGAGTGAAGTCTCATCATATAAGAATGATTTATCAAAAAATGTGATGAATATGTTTTGTAAACCTGTTCAAGGAAGCATAATAAGTCACCGTCATGGAAAGACAGCAAAGACAAAAGGTTAACATTTATGAATGTGGAAGTGATCAACCTGAGTGAGGCGTTAACGAAGCCAAAATTGCTTTAATAGCAGCGTTTTTCTCCTCTTCCTCTTGACCACACTCCAGTGTTTCTATTGGGTTGACGTCAGCACGTCCAAGCACTGATATAAGGGAGGTATTGGCACCTTTGGTGGAGTGAGCAGGTGCCATGTCCTGCTGATAAATGAAGTCAGCGTCTCCATAAAGTTTGTCAGCAGAACGAAGCAGGAACTTCCTGGTTGGTGGTTCACTCACTGTGGAAACTTCAATCTTGAAGCAACATGGACGCCGTGTTTCCTGACTCCAGAGTCTGGGACCTTAATATTCAAACAAGATGCAAACTTTTCTATCATCTGAAATGAAGATTTTGGACCTCTGAGCAACAATCCAGGTTTTTTAATTTAATTTATCTGATAAGGACAGTTGACTTTAATCAATATTACCACAACTCATGTTAGTGTAAATAAGCACACATTACCACAATAGCTAAAAGCCATCCTTTGCTCTAGGACAAGCCAGCACAAAAAACAAAAAAAATCTCACTAGAAAATTCACAGGAGAGAACACAATACACATAGCTCTAATAAAAGAAGAAACAACATAAACAAAGGAACATTTACACAAGAAATAACTAATTAACAGACAGAAATAAGCTGGAATATAACTGCTTCTCTTTCAACCAATGCTTGAGTTTCTTTTTATAAATTATAACTGATAGTGTTTGATAGTGTTTTCTTAACATCTTTGATTTGTATTTTAATTGCACAAACTAAACAACTCAAACATTTTGCTGACCGAAAAGTCTGGCGAGAAAATAAAACTACATAGAATACATGATATTAACAAAATTTAAGACTTGAGTTTAACCTACTTAAGCTCAACTTACATTTTTAAATGTACATTCAAGATATTTTAAGGATGTGTTGACACCCTTTTGTGTATATTTTTCTTTTACAACACTTGTTCCTTCCACTCAACTTTTTATTAATATGCACTTTATGACGAGCCAGGTTCTTTTGCAATGACCCACTACTGCTTCCCATCCTTGAGGAGGATGGCAACGACTATTTCTGACTAATATTTCTGAATTAATTTAGTTTTTTTATTGGGTTTTCAGGTTTGCATCAATTGTCCAGTCCAGGAATTCAAAAGAAGTTGCAGTAAAACAGCTTTGGAGGGCTAACCGACCTCGAAATAAACAGAAACATGTGGTTGAAATATATTTCTCTATGCATATGTGACATAAGTTTCCCTTTCTGAATGTATTTACTTAAATAGGTGAACTTTTTAAGATTATCCTGTCTGGAACATACTTGTTTTAATACAGAAAAAAGCCACTCACGAACCTTTTATTACCAAATTAATTATTTTGCCATTGATCCTTGATGCAAAGTTTCTGATTTTGCACTATTTCTAAGTATATATCTTTTAACGGTTTTAAGTTACAATAAAGTTTCTTGAATACGGAGGCTGGGGAGTTCCCAGTGAGGACAGGCCAAAACCAAACACCTGACATTTTTTTTGCAGAATGTGAGAAATGTTTATCCTACTGTAAAGACAAAACAACGTCTGCCTCCAAAAAGTACACTACATTATGCTAGGAGGAAGTCTTAATTTAATTCTGCACAAAAATACAGCTGTGTTCAAAGAAACAGAAGCGTGGTCTGCATGAGCTCATCACACAGAAACACAGCAAAACATGTTTTCTGGTCAGATGAGGACAGTTTCATTTGTGCTGAGAGAAAAGAAGGAAGTCGGGTTCTGTGAAAGATAAAATACGGTCATCAAGGCTGTTATCATCAAAGGGTGCAACAGAGGTTATGTTAGTCCTCTTGCTGCAAACTGCGGCTCATGTTTGAATAAAACAAGAATGAATGGAGAACTGAAATGGATAAAACCAGAGCTTATTTTGCACAATGAAGTTTCACAGACATAGAGAGAGCAAATACAGTACACTGCAAAAACACAAAATCTTACCAAAAAGTATTTTTGTTCTACTTTCTATAGTGCACTTGAAATTAACGTAACTTTTCAGCAAGATGTAGGAGCTTGTTTTTAATCAATAACTCCTTAATATGGATATAAAAGTGTTAGTTAAACTTACAGACTAGTTCAATTATAACATGGAAAAATGTCTTGTTATAAGTGATATAATCTGCTAACAGAACTAGTACTTATTTAATCAATATTAAGGAATTATTGACTTAAAACAAGCTCGCATATCTTACTGAAAAGTTATTTATGTCTTATTTCAATGTACCAAGACATCTGCACTAAAAACTACACTAACGCACTTGGTGAGATTCTGTGTTTTTGCAGTGGATAAATGTGATATAAGAACAACAAAGATCATTGATTTCAAGATTTCAGAAACCAAATTTGGATGAATAAATCCCGTGTCTCCCTGAAAAAAAAATTACAAAAAATTCTTCCTATATACAACAGATTCTGTTTTAAAATAACTTTTTAATTTTGTTTATTTTGACTGGAAGATTTAGTGTTTTTGCAGTGTATTTTTTATTTTCCAAATCCACACAGGTTGAATTAAAATATACATGTATATTTACAAGTTGCTGGGGTTACCAACTTGCATAAAAATACTACTTCTATACATGGATATTCAAAACTTACATATGTGCATTGTATCTATACGTGTGCATAAAAACAAACAAACAGGCACACACACACACGCACACACACACACCTCAGGGTAATTTGGAGACACAAAGGGAGAAGTGCCAAGCAGAAAACCCCGAAGCAGATATTCAAATCCAGAACGTTCTTGCCGCAAAGCGCAGCTTTATAAGAAATAAAAAAATGTGTTCATCCAATACATTAAAGTGCATAAAATGCTATTTGAAAAGGAAAAGAAGATGCATCAGTTTATTCCATAAACCCCGCTCTGTAACGGCAGATGGCAGCTCACACAAAGTCAGAGGTTATATTAGTAACAGCTTTTGTTAAAGTAAATAAATTTAAAAATGCAAGAGTCAGCAAGCCTGTGTCTCTCGAGTTCCTGCAAATGTAAACAAGAAATCACTACAATTAGTTCCTACATTACATCATTTGATGGCTCATGATACTTCCTAATTACCTTATTTGTTTTATTGTTATGCTTTATTGGGAAACAATTTCATTACTGCTCGTAAATATTTTTCTTCTTTGCCCCACATGCTCGCTGCAGGAGGAAGAGCTGCAAAATGAATGACTATGGATAGAGACTACATTTATATTTAGGATTACGTAGAACTGTGTGTCAATAAATTATACGGTTGGAGTGGATTTGTGTGAGTTTCATTTGTTTTGCATATAATTGGAAATTAGCTGGTTGAGTTTTTCTTTTAAATTGCATTGAGGCAAAGGTTGCTGTATTAATAAGCTGAATCAAATTAAATAATTGTAAAAATGCAGGACTCAGCAGACGTGTAAACAAGTGATCATTGCGGTTAGTTCCTACATTACAACATTTGTTTTACATGTTACGAGAAATAATTTCCTCATAGTGTCAGTAAGTGTAGCTATGTTTTCTTCTTTGTTTTAAGTAGATTCTTCCTTCGCTGAGAACGAGGCGCTGTTCCTTTATTATTGCCTTAAACTTCTTTGTTGTCTTTGTTTTATTTTGTGGAATGAATTCCTGCATTGTTGTTTTATTATATTTCCGCTTTTCATAAATCAGCCAGAATGGGAAAATCAGCTGTTGTGTGAGATCACCTGGTGAAATAGTCTTCTCAGCATTATTCTGGCATTGCATGAAACTTTATTGTTTACTGTAGGATGAGCTCATGCTTTATTTTGTTCCTGTTAGTGTGAAAACAGCTTTACAGCTTTCAGGATGCAGAAACAGCCATTATAGTCGTCACAATTTAATTTCTTTCTGATTATTTTTGCAAAGTTTTATATTACGAAGCATCGCTGCAGTTAGCGGTAGGACTGCTGGCTAAATTCTGACTAAAAAAGGTTTTGTTTTATTTTTACATCTGCACTTTTTAAAGAACTGCAATAGAAAAATACAAATTTTTTCACGTCTGCTAACTCTTACAACCGTCCTTTGATTACTCAATTCATTAATTTGTACACTTTTTCTGATTTCAAATGACATCCTTGTTGTTTGTAGAGCTTTTTCCGCTTCTTCTAAATAGCATGTTGCTGTTTTTTATGCACAAATATACATGCATCATTTTAAATTATCATAGTTGTACATTTCTTTGAATTGGAGTGGGTTATTTTTAATAACTGCACACTTTTTTTTTGAAATTACTGTGCAGTAAGTTACTTCTATTACTTCTATTTAGGCCCGATAACAAATTTTGTCCCAGAAGTTATTGTAATAAACAATAATAATGCAAGTAGACCGTCTCTAAGATCTATGAACTTTAATTTTTCACAAACATTTAACACTAGAACTGGAAGACATTTTAAACATCCAAAAATAAATAAACAGAACAACCAAAACAACAAATAAAATAGAAATGCAACTGCAATTTAAAAAGAGGGTAGTTCCCATTTTATCTTTGGTAGAGAGAGAAACAAAAAACCAATCACGCAAATTGAAATTATCAAGCTTGCTTTAATTTATTCTGAGATTAATAAGTTTATTGCTTATTAAGACAGGCTTCTTCTATAATTTTATATTTTTATTTTTGTGTAAATGCTTCGGCTTGCTTGATAAATAAAATAAAATAAACTTCTATTTCTTTTTTTCTAACATTAAATCCAAATAAAATCCAATCTACATATAATTTTAATGTGACAAATATCTTAAGGATATAAGTTTCACAAGGCAATAAAAAAGGTTATTTGTGACACTGTCCCGTTGTATTTTGATTTAATCGCCTCAAAGTGCTGCAGAAGAAGCATGTTTTACTGTTAAATGCAGTGGGAAACCTTAATAAACTACTTTACGTATACAATTATTATACATAATGTATTTTATGTATTTCCAGATGGAATATTAACAGAAAAAGTGTGAAGATTTTGAGGTCCTTGAACGCAGCGCCAGGCACAAACCCCTTGTGTCTCTTTGGGAATTTATGATGAAGTAAAAGCATCTCCCACTGGATTATTTATATCAGTAGTAACGATGTATTTCTACTTGTTGTGTTGCAGGAACCGCGCAGGCGCGACAGTGCAGCACTTCACCGCTGCAGCCAGAGGATCCCGTTCCCACCAGACGAGGGCGGGGTTAGTGAAGAAGAAGAAGAAAAAAACAGAAGTTTCCTGGTGACCAACGACAACACAGGAAGGTAAAGTTAGCTTCGGTTAAAAGTTTAACGTCTTAACGCTCCGAATGCAGCCCGGATCATTAGGATAACTCAATCAGAGTAAAGTAGGCCGCAGCTGGTTCCGCTGAACAGCAGTTTGAAGAAGCAGCTGGGAAAACCTGGAGCTGTTTCTGACGAACGTTGTCTCCGTTTATGTCATAACGGTTCAAAGTTTAACAAGTGCAGCCACGGTGTGAATAGTTAGGAGATTATAATACGTGAACGTACGGGTTAATTTACAGCGGTTTGTTCCCTCCTGGTTAGCGGTTAGCGGATGAAAACTGCGGCTAAGTTTGTTAGCTTTGGTTGTTTGGAGGCGCGTGATTTTAGTACCGAGAACAGTTTAACCGGGCGGGGTCGTACTCGCTTTAAAACCAACCAAAAAACACCCCCTAAAGCTAATACTTTACATACATTTATTAGCTTTTGTGTTCTATTACACATACATATTTAAATAATCGATTAATCACATTTAATCGTTTCAGGCCTATTCTAACAAGGGGAAGATCATGAATGGGCGGAATTGGATTGCATATGACTGACTATTTTGTAAAATATAAAATAAATGTAAATAGAAATAACTCAATTTGAACTGAATTGAACAATTTTCCTGCATATTTGCAAGGCTGTTGCACAATCCTAATAGTTTATTATAAAATTAATGTTTTGTAACTAAGAGATTTCTTTTCCTAGCAGTTAATGTAATTGTTGTGCACCGCAGTTATGAAGCTTGATACCTTAAAGAATTTTTTAAAAGCTATAAAAACATTTCCAATGGCCAATTCTACTTCGCTTGATAACTAGTCTGAAAAAGCATAAAATCTAAAGCACCATGACATGCTTTTTAATTTTTATTTTGTTTCCTTTATAGATGAATGTTGGCGTAGCTCACAGTGAGGTGAACCCCAACACACGGGTGATGAACAGCAGGGGAATATGGCTCACCTATCTTTTACTGACCGTGGTTCTGCACATTGTTCTGCTCAGCATTCCTTTCTTCTCGGTGCCGCTGGTCTGGACCCTCACCAACGTCATCCACAATCTGGTCAGTCTGAAAGCGACTGACACCTGAGCACAGGATAGAAATGATTTGATCTGTTGATAGATTATTGTGTGAACATCATCGTTCCCTTCCTTACTTCAGCTGCTATCGCTATGCTGAACTTTTTACATTTTGTTGTGTTTCAACCACAAACCTTAATTTGTTTTTTGGGGGATTTTGTAGAAGAAAGCTTCTGGTTTTTCAAAATTCTTTACAAATAAAATCTGAAAAGTGTGGTGTGCATTTGTATTTAGTTTGTGTCAGTCAATACTTTGAAGAATCAGCTAATTTTGCAGTTTTACCTGCAAGTTTTGATGGTATATTTAAGGTGAAGCGCAATGTTTTCTGCCATGAAACCTTTTGAAGCTTTCACAGAACAGCAGGATTAAATAAATACAAGTGAACTCCAGTTACTAGGTTTTTTCCCCTATTTTTTATTTGTCCATATCTTGATATTTATGCATTATTTTCCTTCCATGCAGTTTCGAGGTTGTTGCGTGACAAAAAATGAAACCGAATCATTTTTCTAGGTGTAGCTTATATTTACCGTAAATCTTGACAGTTTTGTTTATGTTTATATTTTCTCTGTTACCTTTTGTTTTCCCAGCCAGCCTTTATTTCAGGTGTTTCCCTTTTGCTTCTGTTATTTCATACACATTCAGACCAAATAGCATCGCATGGTGGTGAACCAGCAACCCCTCACTGCTACAAACACAAATAAACATAAATATTGTCACATGACTTGAACTACAACTGCTGACATGTTTTATTGGAATTTGGCCCTGGATGTTTTGTTGTGTTTTTTTCCCCAAAAAATGATCTATGGAGCAACTTTCCTGTAATAATTTTACATTTAAAGGGAAAAATGTACACGAGAAATATTTTATTTGAGTTTTTTTGTAAAGAAAGTTTTCACTTTCTGCAAATTTTCTGGCTTTTAGAATTTGGCTGTAGATGCTCAAGGACAGTTTATGCATTTAATGGATATTAAAGTATATTGGTTTATGCACAGTAAGTGCTTTATGGGTGTACTTGCATTAACTTTCCATTATTATTATTATTTTATTAGTTGAAAACGGTCTCAAGACAGTACTATTGTTTATTACAATAATTTCTGGGACAGTTTATGGTCCAGCAAAATGTCATCTTGAGGCACTTTATTTAAAAAATCAGCTTAATCAGACAGATTCCAAGTAGGGGCAGAAATGTACCATATACATTTTTTATTACAAAAAAAATTTCAGCATCGTCTTGATAAATTTTAATCAGTGTTAAAAAAAAACAAAAACTGACAGCATTATTGGAAAACTTATTTTTACTTTTTTCTTCAGTTTTATGACGGTATCAATATCAGAAAATTAAAAATAATAATTAAATGCAGTTACTGTGTGAAGCTTAGTGATATAAATCACACAGCTTATGTCAACTGGGAATGTTTTTTAGGAAAGGTCTTTATGTTTTTGGTGCTATGAATTTAAGACCAAAAAATAAGTAAAAAGTAGTTTGTTTTTTAAAATTATACTTTATTTTGTAATCACTATAATTTCAAATCAGTTACATATATTTCAATTTGATGCTAGTTACCAAACAATGTAGTCAAACTGAGTTTATTATTCAAATTAATTAAAAAGTTTTGGTGACTTGTCATGACATGTCATTCTGTAAATAATGACACTTTTAGTGCTAATTTTAATGCAGCTTTGCATTATTAGTGTCATTATTTACTGTTCATGGCAACGGTTGTAAACTTTCATAAAGACTCCTTCATGTTCCTGACCGTTGTTATGTCAGTCTTATGCAAACCCCTTTAAATACAGTGTAGATGAAGTTTTTTTTATCAAAGGAAACAGCAGATTGCAACGAGTTATTTACATGTGAAGATGGTGGACAGTTGATTGTATTTGTGGCATGTTTAAAGTTTTGTCTCCTGAGTGAGTTAGGCTCTCGTAATGTACAGAAACGCAGGTTAATAGCATTTAAATTCCTGTTTTTCAATGCTTAATTTAACGCATGCAGTTTTTTTCCCCCCTCGGGAGTCAAACTGAGCTTTTGTTTTAACATAAAGCTGTTTGTGATGGGTGGTAGACGGCTCCTGTGCTCCTTTCTCCAGGCGATGTACCTGTTCCTACACACAGTGAAGGGCACTCCCTTTGAGACTCCAGACCAGGGAAAAGCTCGTCTGCTCACACACTGGGAACAGATGGACTACGGCGTCCAGTTTACTTCTTCACGCAAGTTCCTCACCATCTCACCAATTGTTCTGTGAGTGTCTCTTACCGGTAAAATGCAAAAATGTCAGACACAATTTCACTTTCGTTTTGGCGATCCAATCAAATTCGTCGGTTATTTTATTAATTGTTTCCTTGAAAGGACGTATCCCAACAAAGGGCTGCCAGTGTGCTAACTGATGGGGATGTTGAGATTAAATTAAACTTGGGAAAATTCGGAAATTCTGGGAACAATTTTGGGGAAAACCAGGAGGGGAAAGCAGGGGCCTAAAGAACCTTGGATTGTAGATGAGTAACAGAAAAAATCCAGAAGAGAGAGGATTTTACCAACATTAAAATTAGGGCTGCAGCTAACAATTATTTTAGTAGTCAATTATTCTGGTGGTTAATCAGATAAAAAATGGCACATTTTCTTTTAACGAAACAATTTTTTTACAACATTAAAATACATATTTTAGCATATGTATGTAGTCAGTTCCTTTTTTAAATGGGAAAATAAACATTTTATTGCCTAAAATGCAATAACAGAATATTTGAACATTTGTAGCAGCAGCTAAAAGAAATTCTTCAAACATTAACATGTTACCTTAATACACTGTAGCGCTAATTTGTTGATTAATTTTTGAATAAATAGATTTTTTTTAACCAAGTGAACCTAAAACTATTCCAGTTTTGGGTAGAACATATTTACAATTTTTAAAAAAATCTTACATGCAAAATGTTTATATTTTTAGAAACTTTTGCCTCATTTACTCTTTTAAGTATGTAGTTTTTTCAGCAAATACTCTAGTTATTTATTTAATTTAATTGACAAATTAAATTAGTTGACAAATTCTAAATTAGTTGACGATTATTTCAATAATTAATTAATCACGATTAATCTGATTAATCGTTTCATTAATCCACAGTACTTATAACATCAACATGTGAAAAGCTTAACTTATCAATATAATGTAGGTCTGATCTGTGTTTTGGATTCATTAATTTAATAATTAGACAGCAAAATGTGCTTAATAGATTTTTATTTTTACAGTTTTTGATTAATATCTGCTCGGAGCTTGTTGTTCTTCCAGCAAATGAACTTTTTTGAGTCTGTGACCAGTTGATGATTAATCGATTAATAAATTAGTTGACTATCATTACAATAATCGATATAGGCGGATAATTATCATGCATCTGTAATCTAAACCAGGGGCGAGCAGGTCTAGTTCGACAGCCAACATGCTGCATGTTTTCAGTTACGTTCACACAGCAGGTCTTGCTGCTCATTTCCAGTTTTTTGCTGAAGTATTCTAATTAAACTGGACCGCAGTCAGACTTCTGTGTGAACGGTTTACAACCCGAAGTGACGCACTTGCACAGAGGAAGAACGTAGACGTCACACAAGCAGCGCTCTGTTTACAAAAGTAATAATGGATACTTCCATTTACGGATCCAACAGCATTGTCACAACAACATCACGAAACAAAGAGAGCTAATAAAAAGAAAGCACAACTTATAGTACTGATTGCAGCTTCTGTAGAGGAATTGGTTTGAATGTGGTTGGGATTGTGATGCGCTTCATGTAGATATAGAAATACGCTTACAGATTATTGTGAAAAATCTATATATTCCTTCTTGATTCCTTCTCATCTGGTTTATTCTAGTCCTCTAGGCCTCAAGAACAGATTTTATTGCACGATAAATTGTCCCTGAAATTATTGCGATAAACAATAATGTTTTGAGACAATTTTCAAGTAATATATTTATAATGGCATAATAATGCAAGCTCTCAAAGACCAATAAACTGGAACGTTTTAAATCTCCAAAATAAAACACAACCAAATGGAAATTAAAAAAACACAATAAAATGGATTATGATGTATTTGTAAAAATATTAATAATTAAAATGGAGATTATATTGCTTATTTTAATTTATCATGTGATTAAACTTTCTTGTTTAATTGAGAAAGTTTTCTCATTTGGAAGAGAAACGCTCCTGAATTTACATCAAATCTCTGGCAGTGAAACGCTTCCGTAGTCCATTACAAAAATATAAAAATGCGCTTCCTTTTCCTTTTAATGGCTCATTTGTATATCCTCCTCTTTTATATTTTCTAATAAAGCAACCTGCTACTTTTAACATTAAATTCTGTGCATTTTGTGAGAAAAAGGCAGCAGATGACAGATCAAACACACTTTTGGTAGCATCAAATGTACAAGAAAAAAAGTATAATTTAAAGTGGATTCATTAGTCACCAGACACAAGGGGAATGCACCTTGTCCAGTGGCTTTGTAACGTATCAGGTGTTGGTGTAATGTTCCCAGTTTGGGTCAGCATCACACGTGGGCAGCTGTCGGTTTGTGTTCACACCTGGCTTTCAGATCCTCCTCCACACATGTGCTGAGTTACCTGCTCAATGCAAATCAGCCGACTCTACGTCAGCGAGCCGCTGGGCGCAAACAGGATGTCATCAAGACTTTGACTGTCGCCGTAGCATCAGCAGTACATCCAGCAAGCTTATCAAAGCGTGCATTTAGGAAAATTACGGTTTTATTTCATTGATGATGCAATAAATCAATGTGAAAAAGTTAATTAAAACAAATTCAAACATTTTTATTTGAATTATTTATTTTTCTTTTCTTTATTTCTACCAAAAACTGGATGACAAGTCTTCACTCTGGCGCTTTGGCCTCAACTATCCCTTCATAATTTATTTTATTTGTTGTTTATTTTAAATGTCTTCCGAATATTAAAAGACTCTTGATCTTGGAGAATGTCTTCTTGCAAAAATGGTCTCAAAACAATATCATCATTTATCGTAATAACTGGGACAATTTATCAAAGTAGCATTTGTTATCATGACAGAATAACTGGACTTCTGTTTGGAAATTAAATTAAGCTGCTGGTTTTAAATCAGACTGTTTGAGATCAGGAATCAGGAATTTTATTTTTGAACTGATTCCTTCTAATCCAAGCTTCCTGACATGCAGATGACCTTTCTGTGTTTCCTTTAGGTTAGAACCACAAACTTCATCCTCTACGATCACATCATTTTATAAAAAAGCAGCTAAAGATATTTTTATGCAAACATGCTTTTTTTTTTTTAACCTTTTCCATCAGTTTTTATATTCTTGATTGTTTGTTTGAGTCTTTTTGAAGCATTTTGTCATTTTAATGTCTGTGATAGATGCTGTATAAATACATTTTACCTACTTATTTACTCATGATCTATAATTTTCCTTCTAATTCACAACAATGCGCTACATTGTGTTGATCTATGACAAAAACTCACTAAAATACGCTGAAGCGAGTGGGAGTACATTGACAAAAGCTGGAAAAGTTCAAGGGCTACGAATATTTCTGTAAGCCGTTGCATTCGAGTTAATTCTGACCTGTGTTTCTCTTTGCAGGCACATTCTTGCCAGCTTCTACACAAAATACGATGCAACACATTTTTTAATCAACACATGCTCCCTGATGACCGTCCTAATCCCAAAGCTGCCGCAGCTTCACGGAGTACGGATATTTGGCATCAACAAATACTGACGCACCCTAAAACTGGGGCTTTATCCACAAAAACTGGACTTGTAGTTGTTCTGCTCCTGCTGAACTGTTTTCTGAGTAACAGTTTGAGGAGACTGAGATAAAAACTGAGGAGTACGCTGGAGAAACTGAATGCACTGTTTCATCAAAGTGTTTCTCATACTAAAACAAGATCCGTTGCTTGTGTTTTTGAAGGTTAAAAATGCACTGGTTTTATTTTGTGATGTCTTTTCACCTTTTTCCTTTTTTTTGCACTGGCTGCAACTGTGTAAAGCTGAGTTTATTTGCCATAATTATAAACCAATCATTTTTTTCTACTCAGTCAAACATGCCTACAATAAATATTTTACCGTGATATACAGAAAAAAGCAAAGTGGGTATCATTTTAGAAACCTGCCAGCTCTAAAGATAGGACAGGATTTTGTAGAATCCACTTGGTTCAGGGTTTCACAAACAAATTTGAGACTTTTTAAGACTAGTATGAATGGAATTTAAGACCTGTAGCACAACAGAAATTTAGAAAAGAAAACTGCTTATAAATAAATTGTACCAGCTGGCAACAGAAGTGAGTCAATGGCGAAACTGCCAATAAATTAATTTCCACTTACCCATAGTGGATGTAAAAAAGCTAGCTAGCTTATTAGCAGCTAGCTATTAGCTACTTATGGTTGCTACATTTTAGCAATTGCTTTGAATCATCATAATGCAGTGAACATGTCTGTGCACATCTCAGTTTGTGTGGCAGTAATATCCTGCAAGAAAAGTTAAAACTACATAGAATGAGATTAAATAGTAACGCCACAACAAATTTAAGACCGACAATTAACATATTTAAGGCCAACTTGTCAATTTAAGACATTTTAAGGTCTTCACTCTATATTAATAAATTTAAGAGAATCCTCTTCATGCTGTTAGATGACATTAAATTGTTTAATCTTCCTTTGGGATATATTCTTTTCGGGGTTTATGCAGGTCTCACCTACTCAAATTTAATACTTTTTAGGACCATGTGAATAAAATTTAATACCTGTATCACAAGAGATGAACGAAGCAAATGAATGGGACTAAAACTAACATTTCTGGGGTCATTTTGTGGCACTTGGTTAATAGCGTTGTGCTTTTCACATGGCATATGGCTCTCTTGCTAGCTAGCATTAGCTTCTTGTTACCGTTAGCCTTAACAGCTTTGAGTTATTGAGTTATGAAGATGTCGGAGCAAAAGTCCCATAAGAAAAAACATAGAATATATTACATTAATTAGTCCTGCCAAAAACAAAATTTAAGACCTGTGATTAATATTTTTAAGGACAACTTTTTCAATGAATTTAAGATATTTTAATGCTTTTGTTTTATACTAATAAATTTAACAAAATCATCTTAATGCTCTGAAATGACATTAAATCTTTTAATCTCGAATGTAAGAATTTTTAGGACCATTATGAATAAAATTTAAGACCTTTATCATGAGAATTGTAAAAAAAAATTTTTAAAAAAAGGGAAGGGGGAATTTCTACTTTGTGTAGCACTTGGCAGTAGCTTTACCATATGCCTTCTCACATGCATTATGCTATGTGACAATATGTCCAGGTGACATCTTCTCTCTGCATCAGTGAGTGAAGATGTCGGTGCAAAAGTCCCGTGAGAAAAAACATAGAATATATAACATTAATTAGTCCTGCCACAACAAAATTTAAGTCCTGCGATTAACGTTTTTAAAGCTAACTTGTTTGTTAATACATTTAAGACATTTTAATGTCATGGTTTTAAGTGAATTAAGACTTTTTAAGGATCCCACTGGCCCCACGTAGGCCAGTTTTCAAGCTGTGGGGAACTCCAGACACTTTACATGAGGGGGCTGTCACAGTTTTCTCCATATGCTCATATATCCAAGGGGTTCCCCCCCCTTCCGCATTCAATAGAGTCCTGTTTGCATTGGAGCGAGGGTTTCCCTGTTTGTAATGCATGTTTCGGGGAAGTAGTTCAAAGGAAACACAGCGACGTGTGAATGTTGCCCAGGTTGAGCTGAGCCTGGGAAATACATGCAAATATTGCTCACTGTATCAGCTGTTTTAAACCTGTTGAGTAATTGTTTACAAGCATTTCCAAAGGTGTTGATCGCTGCGTGGACACGCAGATCGTAAAGAAACCTGCGGTGGGATTCTCGCTGCTGCTGCCTTTAAATGTCACAGTGTCCCCAAGATGTCACTGAAACTAGAGTGGGAGAGTAAAAGAGAAAGGATGGTTTGCTTTTTCAAATGTAGATTGTGCTTTGATGAAAGATAACATGAACTGCTCTTTTTTAAATTTATTCCTGGCTCAGCTTCTGCTTTGAATTTAACATCAGTCATGCTGACAGAGTTTGTGAGCAACAGATTTAAAAAGTTTCAGTGCATAGCGAGTTGTTTGTTTTTAAGTTTTGAATTGACGTGGAAAGAAATATGTTTTCAGTTTACAGATATGAAAAAGGTCAGAAATTTCTCTTGAATTATCTTTGATCTTGTTTCGCAGATTACCAAGCACAACGTTTTTTTTTAAATGTGGTGAAAACATGAGTTTTACTGTTTTACTTAGAAATCAACACTAATCCAGGTATCAGTAACTGAGACAATTAGATACATTTACAGTGAGACGTTTGCACACATTTCATTTATTTGGGGCTTTGATGCATTTTGAAAGTGTTTGTTTCATTCAGGCTGTAATGACGGTGCACCACATATTTATGGATCAATGAGAATAAAATCAGGAGTTGGATGCTAATTTGTGGACTTTTTCTAATTAAAATGAAACATGCAGACATAAAGCTGCACCACATAGTTGGCAAACCTTGACAGAGTTGATTTAAATGGGATGATTTTGTGGGCTTTAAAGGAGAGTATGTGATTAAATTTGGGACTTTAAGTTGAATAAGTAAGTCAGAAATATGCTGCAAATTTAAAATACTCTCTAACGATTACTAACTTAGATTATTTAAGTAATTGATTAATGATGATTAATCAATTATTCAACCGGTTTGAAGCCCGTTTTCATCTCTGTACATTGCCGCTGTCATCTTTCCCTCCATCCTGACTAATCTGCCAGTTCCTGCTGCTGCAAACATCCCCACGGCATGATATCACCACCACCGTGCCTCACTGTAGGGATGGTGGCGTTTTCTACAAACATGAAGCCTGGAGTGATACTTTAGCATGAAGCATAAAGGATGTTAGTAATTATGTAAATGTGATTTTTTTTTGGTTTATTTTTAACAAATGTGCACATTCTCATAATGGGGTATTTGTGTGTAGAATTTTGAAGAAAGATTAATACAAGCTGCAACAAAAAAAAAATTATTTCATTTGAAAAAAACGTCTTCAGTTAGAAGCTTCTTCAAATTCGTTGTGATACAGACTGCTACAGGAGACTTTTTTTTGCCAACAGCCATCACCAAGTGCAATAACATTTTTGAAGAATCTTGAATTAATATAAATTACAGCAACATTTCCTTTTGGATCAGGAAAGTATTTTTGAATTGAACTGAAGCTTTTACAGTAAATATTTCTTTCAAGCATTTAATAGTAATAATTACTGGATTGTGGAAGATTGTGTTGGGGAACAGATGTGTGAATTCAGACTGATCTACAACAACACATTTAAAAAATAAACCATGTGTTGGCCACAGTATCTGGAACATAATTAAAAAGGACATTAATATAGTAAAGTAGTCATATTTTAGGACAGGATAAATTCTAACAAAATATATTAAGTTTCAAAAGCATCACTAGGTGCCCAAACACAAATATAAAAAATTTTTTATTCAAAATATTTTAGGACAGTCCCACAGATATTTCCATTAAAATTAACATGAAGAAAACACATGACCAGTCTTTCTTCTGAAATAATAGTTACAAAAGTAGGAGTCTCAGTGTGGAGAAAACGTGAAGCGGATTCTCTCCATTCACAGCCTAATGGTTTGAAACGCATGTCCAGTCAAAGTAAAACCTGATGTAATTCACTCAAATAACTCTCAATGTAAATTTACCCATTTAGCATCTGAAGAATGCGTTCACACGCCTGAAGTGCTCAACTTTTCTTTTCCATCTGGAGCCCAGTCCAGAGATTTCCTCCATCAAGCCTGAAACTCTGGACAACCCGAGCGAGGCGTTCCCCAACCTGCCCATCAGAGAGGGTGCAGTTTGATTCTTCTTCTTCTGCTCTTTCACTCAGGCTTCATCATAGGCTTCAGTTCTTCTTCACTGTCCTCCTCATCGTCTGTGTCGAAGAACTCGTCCTCAAAAAAGCTTCCTCCAAAACCGTATTCTTGCGCGTGGACGGACACCTCGTTTGACTTCAAGTGTGGGGATCCTTCGATAAAATCGGCAAACCTGTTGATTATGGATATGATGTTAATTTAACAGCTGACACCGAGTCTGTGTAACCCTGCTGTCCATCCCATTAGATAGAGCTGACTCACTGCTTCCCTATTTCTCTCCTAGATGATGGCCGCTCACACTGATGCTGGTTCTGCTCGAGGTTTCTTCCTGTTAAAAGACAGTTGTTCCTCTCCACTGTCACCACATGCTTGCTAAGAATGACGAATTACTGCTGACTAAATGATCCCCAGCTGGCAATTTTTACCCGAATTTGACTTATAACTAAGATGAAATTCGAATTTCTACATGAATAGATCATATTGGACTGGTTTGATTATACAGCTCTGGAAAAAAATTAAGAGACCACTTAAAATGATCAGTTTCTCTGACTTTATGTTTTATAGGTAAAGATTTGAGTAAAAGGAACATTACTCTTTTATTCGACGAACTACTGACAACATGCAGGGTTTCCCCTAGTGTGTTATTAGCCTGGCGGGCCACCAGGCTTTACTTGTGCCCCCACCAGGCTAAGAATTGCTTAAGTTTTTAAAAAATATATTTACATTTTTTAAGACTATAACACATATTTATGTGTTATAGTCTTAAAAAATGTAAATATATTTACGGGCCGCTGGATGAATGACAGCTTGAGCGCTCCAACCACCAGGCTTAGAAGGTTTTCTAGGGGAAACCTTGACAAGTCTGAAATTCCAAGCAAAATTTTTTTATTTATCTGCAGAAAATGAGAAATGGTCAAAATAACAAAAAGATTCAGTACTTTCAGACCTCAAATAATACAAAGGAAACAAGTTCATATTCATTTATAAACAATACCAATGTTTTAACTCAGGAAGAGTTCAGAGATCAATAGTTGGTGAAAAGACCAGAAAGTTCTCATTCGGGTTCAGTGCTGTGGTTTATTCATTTTTCCAGAGCCGTATTTTTCTCTAATGTATTTTGAAGTGACATTTATTAGTGTTTTAGAAATAAGTTGAATTAAATGCATCACAAATTTACAAGAAAACCATTTACAAACTGAGAATTTTTTTTTAAAGAAAAAGTGCAACATGTAGGTTTTCTACAATTTTAATATTTACACAAACAGCCTCCTGCAAATCAGAGATGATGTCAAACAGCCCTATTTCCCACTGATCAGTCAGAACCCAACTTCAGCATTGGGATGTTTCATGATTTGTGGAGCAGGAGGAAAAGAAATGTCTATTAGAAAATAACTGCCCTGTACTTGCATGTCCACAGTTAAAAAAAAAAAACTGAAAAAATTTAAAGAGGAGAATATGCAGAAGCCAGGAATGAACAAACTTAATCAGAAATGGAGCTGCAAGGTAATCCGGGACTGACCGAAGTGAGTTATCTAATGATCATTGTTCCTATTTTGACCGTTGATTATGAATAATGAAGCAGTAAAAATACACTTAATCATCTTTTATCTGAACAGTGACATCATTAGGTAAATAAATAAACTCTGTGTAAGCTCAGGAAGTTCAAGGGATTAGCTCATAGTTCAACCTGTAATATACCCAAAATGTCCGATCTGTGAGTCAGTAAAAAACAAAGCAGCAGACACATATTTTCACCTGGGTTTTTTTGTACTCTGTTCTAATATTTTTAATCACCTCCCACAGCTTTTATTCTGAAGTAAAATGCAACAACAATCTTTCTTCAACAACGTTTTGCACAGATAAGTCTAGAAATCCAAACGGCACCTTTTTGGGGACTGAAGCCTGGACACGGCCTTCCAGGGACTGAACTCCGGGCTGTTGCAGTATTTACGCAGCTCCTCCAGCGCACGGCGGGTTTCTTCTTCTGCTTCTTTCTGATACTCCTCCTCAGTGAGCAGGCGGCGCGGCTGGGGCTTCCAGTAAATGTAACCTCTGACTTTTCTGCAAACCAAAATTATGTGATGGAAATAAAAAATAAAAACACATCCGGGTTAAAATGCAAAATAAAGATTCTGAGAAATAATTTCTAAAGTTTGTTCACAGTTAACTGAAAAACCAACATGTTAGAGGGGAAAAGCAAAATACCATAAAACTGAAACTGTTTTAAACTTCTATATTTGCTGTAATATTTGTAAATCTAAATAGTTTATATAATAATATATCATATCAAATATATTTATATTACAAAAAAAAATGTATATCTTATTTTCATAAATAAAATGAAAATCATTTTATTTATGAATTTATTTATTACATTTTTTATGTAATGTGAAGATATTACATTAATGTTTATGCAATAAAATGTAATATTTAAGAAATATTTGAATTAAAATTATTAATCTGTCTTTTTCACGAGTCATGAGAAAATGCTATAAATCTATTTTCTAAATTAGTTATGAAGTAAAGGATCATTTCCCTTATTTTTTGGCATCTGGAAGAATATAGATAGTTAAAATGTCTAATCTTTGATAAAATCATCCAAGTTTAGGTATTGAGCCTTTGAATAATAATTTGTGATTAGTAAATCCTTAATTTTACATAATAAAAATGGGATTTTGCATAAACAAAAATAATTTTCAAGAATTTTGTTTTTAGAATCCACACACAAAACTGTGAAAAACATTTTATTTTTGTATGAATGTACTTTACTATTAGTAAATAGAAGAACACAAATAATTAGGTTGACAAAAACTGAAGTTATAATCTGACAAATTAAAAAGACAGGTCATCAAAAACAAACAAAATCATATTTTTTATCTTTCAAATAATGAAATAAGATGAAGTCTGGAACATCTTTATCCAGCCTTGGAAAAATTATAAATTTCCAAACATTTCAAGGCTGAACAAAGAAAACTGTAATAAATCCTCTGAAAACTCTGATTATCTGCAGATGAAATTCAGTGAAACCTGTGAGGGTTTTCCTAACATTTACTCATTTGCATGCAAAAGCCACAGTTTGCAGAAAGGTTACGAACAATCAAACTGATCTTATGGCACAAACTTATGAGTCAGTGGCAGTGAAAGCAAGTCATGCTTATGTAAACAAAATAATGGAAACTGACCTTACTAAAAAAACAAGTTACAGTCTGATGAAATCAAGCACAAACTTTTAACTAAGATTCTAAAAGATGGAGGTGGCAGTATTATGCTATGGGTTTTTTTTGTTTTTTTTAATGGGACTAAAGTTTAGATGAAAAAGTCTTTTTTTGACTCAAAACTAAGCCTGTCCCAAGAAGCAATAAATCAATTAATAGAACGAAAATGAGAAAAGTCTAATTTCCATTTGGGCAACAATCATTAAAGAGATGCTCCCTGAAAAGCCGCCATTTTGACCCAGCATGATGTAGTTGGTCTGCTCTACTGTTTGCCTGTTCTCCCTGTCTAAGCTGGACGACTATTATTTTTTATTTAAATACAACTTTGGCTAGATTAAGTTGCTACAGTAGATTCTCAGCTCTTGCTGTACACTTGCGCCCTCTTCTGTCAGCATTTGAGTATTGCATACCTCCACATCGTCAATGCCAGAATGACTGGGTACTCCAGATTTTTGGAGAGCAAAGACGCCAGGATGATAGCAAAGGCAACTTGCTGGATTTGAATTCCCAGATAAATCAGAAGCAGTCCAAACAGTTGCAGCGTCCATGACAGGATGTTGATGCTCTTCTCATCCACCAGGGGGCCGTAGCGGTAGCACACAGCAAAACTGATGAACCCCACCACCGTTACGTAACCTGACAGGAAAAAAACAAGAAAGAAGGATTTACGCAGTGTTTTTACAACCTAAAATATTACTTTTCTGTCTGTTTTCAACTTGAAGCGCTTGATCTGACAAACACACAGCATGGTTATTGTTATGATGTGGATGAAAAATATAATTCAAATGTTTTGCAAAATAAAAATGTGAAAAAGTTTTCCGAATATTAAAAGAGTGACCCTCTGATTAAGTTGACTTTCTGCTACGGTGGGTGTTAAGTTACCGTAATAAATTTACGGTAACTTAAATTTACCGTAAATTTATTACGGTACCGCTGGAATTTTTCAGAAAGCGCAAAGTATGGCGGAATTATGATACTACAAATTTGGCTGTGTCGTCGCTGACATGTTCCATCTGGAAGGGTTAAAGCTTTCAGACCAACTATAATATTGTCACACTTTTCAGATCTTTACTTTAATTTAACAGAGAATCATGGAACATTTTCCTTCCGCTTCTACACTGCTGTGTGTTGGTCGATCCAAGTTTCTGGTTGTAACATAAAAAGTGAAAAAGTTCAAGGACTAATGAATATTTTTTTACAGCACTGTAACTCTTCCTCTTTGTTATTTTCTGCCTGAAGTCTGTGTTTTTGGCGAGTGTGTACCTAATGCAGCATGCCAGTGCTCTCGCAGAATTACCCCAAGGTTTCTGCAGACCAGCTGGATGGCATACAGAGAGAAAGACCACCCGCCCACAATAAGCATGTAAAAGGGGCTTTTCTGTGGAAAACAGCAGGGGGACAATCAACCACTGGATCAGCAAGACATTTTTTAATTATGAAAAAAAAAAAAAACATTTAAAGGCAATTAAATATCTTACCTTTGGCAAAAAGCGTGACAGAATGAAAAAGAGGATGATCAGAGAAGCAATCATGCCTGTGCTCATTCCAGCAGAGTAGTAGAAGATTTGACTCCTTCAAGAAAGAATCAAAACACAAAGAAAACTGTAATAAATCCTGTTAAAACTTAAAACGCAAGACTGGTTTTCGGACAGATAAATACCTGCTTAGAGATTCAGCAAAAACAAACAGCAGCGCCCCGGAGAGGAAGACCAAAAACAGATAGATGTCAAACTCTGAAAGGAAAGTTAGCTGGTAATTATCTGTGAGGCTTGAAGCAACCCTGCTTAGACTTTGACTTTCCCTTTCCAAAGAGATTTTGCTCTTTTGTGCACTTAAAATAACATTTATTGTCTCAGTAAATTCCTACTTCAGTCTGTTTCTTATACTAGTGACATTTTACTGGTAAGTTTTTGTTTTACGTAAAGTTACAAAAGCTTGTTCATAGTTACCAAGGTTTTAATATGAAACTTCTTTTATTCTTGTGTTAAATCTGCAACATGTTGATACGTACATGTGAAAAAATGCGTTTTATTTTTGAAAAGATTACAAAGGACGAGCTCTGAATGCCTCACTCCTGCCTGATGAGTTCTCCATATGAAAGTTTGTTTTTTAAATCTTAACCAACCATATGTTTTTAGCTGATCACAACTGCTTATCATTGCACTCTCTTTGCTTATTTTTGAGTCAAACTCCATTACACCATGTTCCAAATTTTTATGCAAATTGGATTCAAGCGTCATAAAGATTAAATTTTTTGTTGTGCTATTAAATTTATAGATGGTATTGTGTGTCAGGGCTCTTTGAATCACTATAATTAATTTCAGAGAGCTGGTTGATTAGTTTGTCTGGTGAGCTCAATTAAAGGAAATCTACTTAAGAAGGATGTTCCACATTATTAAGCAGGCCACAGGTTTCAAGCAATATGGGAAAGAGAAAGGATCTCTCTGCGGACGAACATCATCAGATAGTGTAGTGCTTTATGACAAGGTATGAAAACATTAGATATTTAATGAAAACTGAAGCATTATTGTACTGTGAAGAGATTTGTGGCTGATTCACACATTCAAAGAATGACCGTTTGCAGTTCTTTATGATCCATAAAATGTTTAGAAAATATGCTGTGCATAATAATTTGGAATAGTGCATTTTGAGTTTTTTATGTTTGAAAAAACTACTGTTCTCCTGGGGAGCTTTGTTCAGTAACATTTGATTTATACTGTAATAGTTCATGTCTTGAAAATTATACTGACCATCATTTGCATTGACCGTTTAAGAAAATATCACTTTCATAATAATTTGGAACACGGTGTATTTTTTATTTAAGAATGCTGAGGGAACTTTGGGGGGATACAACCAAAACCTACTCAACTCCAGGTAAAGATCATTTGTGTCCATCTTTATTAGATGTGGGAGATCTGAAGCTTGTTCCATCTTTCTCTTATTATTTTATTTCCATCAAATTAGTTCAAAATTAGAGTCAAAAGTACCTTTTCGCCATTACACTAACTAGATCCTCTTCCAATCTGTATTGTTTTTATTCCCTGAATCAGTGAGCTGTTCACAATTATTTGTTTCCTTTTGTATAACTAAGTTTATTTTCTAAAGGAGAAGATAAACATCTGAGCAGTATATTAAAAGTGGCAACTCTTCCTGTAATCTGTAGCAAATTGTTTAATTTTCAAGTTAATAATAATAATAATTTTGTAATGTGCTCTTCTTTTTAACTCTACCACTTATTGTGAAGGTGCTACATCTGTCACTAACCAGTCAGAACATGATCCACACTGGTTTCCTACTTACTGCGGATTGGTTTGACGGTGTACTGAGCTCCTGCTGTAGGATCCACCTTGAAGCATGTCTTTTTGCAGAACAAGTTGATGTTAATGACAGTTTCATTTTGCCGTTCACGTAGAAAAAATCGAAGCCAGCTCCAGACGCTGAAGCGCTCCAGCTCCTGCAGCTCTTCTTCACCTTCCACAGTTTCCACCTTAAACACCTTTGAACTCCACACTTTCACCTGTGAGGAAAAGCTTAACAATCACAATCTTGCACAGAGCAACTTCCAAGTTTCAGCGTGTTAAATTTTGGATTTTTAAAACCTTTTATAGAACAACAGGTTCTAAACTTAAGTCAGTGTAATTTGTGGAACTTGCATGAATTCTTGTCCACGTTTGCCTCCAGGTTGGAGCAACTGTGTTTTTGTAGCAGAACCGGTTGGGCCCCAACATAATGTACTGCTCGCCATCTTGAAGATCAACTATCGGACGGACGTCACCTAGATTGAACAAGCAGATACATGTGTGACTGTATCACAAAATTTAAAAAACAAAAACAAACTTAAAAGTCAAAGCAAATAAGACTTTTCTTCTTTTTCCTGTAGCCTGTCTGTGTGGAAAGTTTTGTGATGGCGATAATATTGGCAAATATTGTAATGATATCGGTTGTGATATATGACTATTTTTGTCTTTTCTCTCTTTCTCATCTGTGTTTTTCCCACTTTGTGACCTTTAGCAGTTTTGGGCAAAGCCATTTTTGTCCAGTATGAATATGTGCTGCCATGAGACTCTGTCCAAATGGCTAAACATTACATTATCAGGAATAATGCAAGTTAACACTTAGCCAACAATTATTAAATTTTAAACAGCCTTTGAAATATAAATATTGCACAAACTGATGATGACATATTCGCTATATACTGTGGAGCCATATGTCTTTATTTTAATGTTTACATTATTATATACATATGTATAAATAAAAAATACTAACTTATTTGCGATAAGAACTACCATTCACCTGCTTCAAACCTCTAAAAAGTTGCCACAAATATACAAATACCTAAAAATATCTTTTCAGCCAACTTTGTAAAACTATTTCTCAGCTTTTCTCAGTACAAATACTGACTATGATCCACTGAGGCAATATATTATGACCTGTCATTTATTAAGTTTTCTACAAGCAAAACAACTCGGATTAGTGGGGGTCTGAATGAAAACAACCTAGGCGTGTTCTGGGATGTCAAGCTAACCCCTACAAAATGACAGGATGCAAATTTCCAAAGGGAACAATGGATGGTAGTCACAAGCTTCCAGGAAGGAAATTAATAATTGCATTAACTTCTATTGCTGTCCGATGAAGCTAAACAATCGTTAAAACAATTGCTCGTCTTTCAAAAACCCATAAATGTTACACTGCTCGCTCAAAGTCCAAATGTAAACGGAGACCAACAGTAGCTAATGTTTACTAGCCGTAGCTTGTAAAATAGATGTTAAAACACCAACGGGTCATTCTACCTGCTTTATAGCACAGCTTCTTACCTGTATATTGGTGTGACGTTTGAGGTAGACACATAAAAAGCACTGTAAAAACCATTAACTTCGAACTTGCTGAGATGTAACCATTTATCATTTTCATGCATCCCGCCATGATGATTTTGCTAACTCCCGCCTCCTCTAACGTCTCTTCCTGCCTCCTCCGCCTAGCAACCGTTCGATGAGTTACAGGCGGGACAGCCAATCAGAAAACAAGACAAGATGACGTCATCGTCAAGGTTTTACATTTCAGTTTCTGAAGCAGCTGAGCTTTGTAATTAAGTATGTTGCATGTTTTACACAATACAGGATTTTTTTTTTTTGCCCATTTTTATCTAACGCGACCCATTTTGTAAAATGATACACCTCAATAAATAACAAAGGCTTTTTTTTTTTCATTCATTAAACAGACGAAGTCAAATGCATATTATTCAGTTATATATGTATGTTTGTTTCACTCAATTTATGTATACCAAATGAAACCCAAAATGTAATTTATAAAACAAACAACTACTCAAAACCAACCAAAATAGTATTCTTAATTCAGAAATCTTATGTGTTTTGGCCCATTTAATGGGGAAGTCCAACTGACAGTCATTGACACACCTTCTAAAAGAAGGAAAATGACATTGCTTAAGAAATTGACTGTTTATGTGGTAGAAAAAGTTGCACAAGCAAATCCACCAATGCAGATGAGCTGAAGGCCACTTTCAAAGTAACCTTCCTCTTTCCTTCTCGGTGCCACAGGCTGATCTCCTCCAACAAACCATGCGAAGGACCAAATATTGAACATTTTTAAGGATTTTCTATGAAGCTGAATTTTGGGGTTTCAGTAACAAGATGCCATGACCATTACGATTAAGAGAGATCTGAGTATGAAATCTATTCTGTAATAAATCTATGTGAAAATATTTTTTACATTTTAATCAAATTACTGAAACAGATTCAGAATTCAGAAAAAAATATTCAGAAACTCGCAAACAAAGATTAACTAAACCTTTAGAGAAGGTTTAGTCGCCTACTAAAATCAATATTATAATTGATTCAGTGTTCACAAAGTATGAGAAATGCTACAAATGACTGATTGATTAATATGTAAAAAATATGCCACTTTAAACATATTAGGGATGTTTAAAGTTTGATGTGACGGAGGTGTCACAACCATTTATTACCTAATGTAAATTTGTTACATTAGGTACGCTTAACTATGAATAAGTCAAGAGTAATCCAGGACTTGTTATTGGATTAAATTAGTGAAATTGGACAGTGGGTGATGAAAAAAAACCCTGCCAGCAAAATTAGCTGGTTCTGTTAAAGATGAGGAGAAGATGTCATAACAACCCACATTCACACATGACTGCAAAGACAGGCTGCAAATACGTCAATTTGGGTTTTCAAACTGGTGATTAAGCTAAATGAGGAGTTTCCAAAGCATTATATGTTGCATCTGAGTCACAGCAGTTGCTAAATATCATTACTCTGTACACATTTGAGGTTTTTTAATTTCTTTTCTTGCATTTTTTTTAAATGCAATGCAATTATAAAGGAGATATATCAGAAGCCTGGGTTGTACCGTTAACCTTTAACTGAGATAAAATACAAAGAATATGAGTGTTATTTTTGATTAATGTCAAAGATAATATCAAACACAGAACATAAATCCACTAAAAATTTAAAATACACCAAAGCAAAGCCCCAAACTTTACATTATTATGCCAAGATTTATTGCTTCAGTTCACTTTGGTAAACAGATTGCACTGCAGGAATCCATAATCTCCAGGTAGAGTCCTACTGTGTGAAAAGTCACATTACGTCGCAATATCCAGGAAAAAGTCTTCTAAACTACGCTATACAGACTTTGTTAATAACTTTGTAACATGTTTATTTATCTTATGCCAAAAGTCTGCCTTCTCATTAGAGAAAGTTTGTTTTTTAAAGACGTAAATGTTAAAAATGGTTTGGTTCTCTTGATAATTAAGAACCTTTTTTAGTCTGTTAAACTACTTTACAATTCTGGTTAATTATATAACCCACAATCCACAATAGAAATTACCTCATGACATTTAACAAAACAAACAGGTTCAGTTTATTTACAGTTTTAGAAAAATATTTAAGGAAAATTTATATCAATAATTTGGCCTACTTCAATTATCTATCTATCTATCTATCTATCTATCTATCTATCTATCTATCTATCTATCTATCTATCTATCTATCTGTCTGTCTGTCTGTCTGTCTGTCTGTCTAACACTTAGCTTCCTCTGGTGGACACATGGAGAAACAACAATGACGGTTCACTTGGCAACACAAAACCTGCTGAAACAATCTAAAAACTTCTTATTTTTAGTAATGCAGTTTTCTTTTTGGCTTTTTAAGTCAGATTTTTACAGCAGCTGCTGTAACGTTTAGCATTTTTCCCCCTGTGTTTTAAAAAAATGCACCAAGTTTTCCAAACTTGCTGTGTCACTGTGCATACACAGAATACCCAATCTGCTGCATTGCCTGCATCCGAGTTAACAGCAACAAATGTTTCAGTCAGAAATGAGCAAATCCTGCATCAGCCTATGCCTGATGATGTTTTTACATTAAAACATTTAACAACAATAAATTAAAATAGAAACTCTGAAAGCAGTATAGTAATTTTAGTGCATCTTGATTAAACTAGCAATTTGCTTAGATAGTAGAGGAACCACATGATTCTGCAGTTAAGTTGTGGTGTGATTGCTGTAGTGGTGCAACAGTTCTGAAGCTGTTTTAGCTTAGGTTCAGCTTATCGTGCATGAATGATTAGCTGAACCGTCTTTCCACATGCACAGACAAGCCCAGAAAAGCTCGGCAGCTGCATCTGTATCTTCTCTGTACGCTTTAGAGACACGCAGCGATGTCAGAATCAACACCCCCCAGTGGTATTGCTTGAAGGATTGTTTGATGGAGTGTTGTCCTCCTGAACTCCACCCAACATCTGAGCTCCAGAGACTGCAAACAGAGTCAACTCTCACACTAACTCTTTGTTCATTGCAGTTTTATACTGCTTACTGCACAGTAGAAGACACATACTTCTGAGTGAAAGTGAAATTTATCATCATTTATGTACGTCACTGATATTCCCTTTAATCTACTGCAAACACTTTATGATTATAAATTAAAATATCTATGTTTTTCATTGTGGGCCCTAAAACTTTTGTTCATGATCCACTATGAGCTGCTCAGACATGTTGACTCAACTGTTTGTGTTTTTTAAATACTTTATTGCAAAGTAAACGTGTATTTGGTGATAGCTGGTGATAAGCTTCCATGACAGCTAAAGCGTTTTAGTTCAGACAGCAAACAGCTTTCCACAGTTATTTTAAAGAAAGTAAACATTTAAAAAGAAGTGTTCACCCTCAAAATTATTTTCTGACATTCATTTTAAAATTTGACTTTTGATACGTTTATCAAATGTATTTCACAAAGCCTTAGATGCATCTTCAAGTTGCAGCTTAGTGATGCAAGACTGGGTGGTCACGGTAATTTCAATTCATGGGGTTTATTTCCCAAGGAGGATGAGTGATTCAACTGACTTATCTGGGCTTAGTAGGTCAACGAGGAATTGTTTAAAGAGTTTTATGATTTTGCCAATGGTTGCACGTAGTATGCAATATTATCAGAGGATTCTTAGATGTGTAGAAGATAGAGGAATGAGTATTAAATATAATTTTAAGTATGTTTAAATTTTAAACATTTATAATATTCAACAGTCCAGAATTACTCCTGTGACATGGGAGACTAGCAGCATATTACAGAAAATGGATTTCAGTTAACTACTGTGCTTAGATGCTATTAACAAACTTTTATTGCAATCGACAATTTCTGTAATGAATATAAAGTGACTTAAAGGCAGGGATTTTTTAAGCGGGGTTACCTGAATATCTACTGTGTAGTAGAATACTACTTCTATTCTTTTTTTTATTTTGATGAAACAAAACTCAAAGCAACACTGACAGAAATAACTAAACATTTAAACTGCATACACATTTGCATTATTTACAAAGAAACGTCTGGTAACTAATGCTAAAAAAGGATTTCTCTAAGAACAATTTTATCACAGGAAACCTGCTGGAAAACATAATATTTTTTTAGATTATATTTTCATAGTAATTTGAGGCACTGCAGAAAATATCCATCTAAACGATTTCAACACATATTTCTAAGAAGCATTACTTTTATTAAAGAGGGTAATTGTCTGGATATACTTAAACACTTTACATTTTGCAATAGCTGTTTCACATTTATTGCAAAATGTAACAGTGAATGCGAACCAACTCAGTCACTATCAGAATGAATAATAGCAGACCTTAGTCTAAACACAACAAGAAAAGTAACATTAAACTCTTAAATATGAGCAATAATAAGATATTATCAATCACAATAAAATAGCAAAGTCAAAATTATATGTTACTAACTCTGAGATAAAAATAAAAAAAAGGAAAAATCAGTTATGAGACATAATTATACTATTTTATTATTGCAAATTAGATTAATCAGTAATAAGACAAACTGTGAATATTTACATAACTACGTATAAATCATGAAATACGAAGATACTTTGGAAATATTAACTTTTCCCATAACACATAAACCCCACCCTCTAAAAATACATCTATCTAACTTATACTTCCAATTATTAAAAATGTATTAGATTTTTTTTCTTCCTCAAAACAAACTATAACTTAACCAAACTTCTTTCTCCACCCATTAACCTTCACGTTAAACCCAGGTTCACAGGTAGAGTAATGTAATTAACAGACGGTCCGTGAAGGCAGCATAAGGAGGGGAGGTTGTTGTGAGTAGAAAGCCGAGGACGGATCAGAGTGCGAGCTCAAAAACTTGGTCCAAAGCTTCGACACACGGCCACTTTTCCACCCTAAAAGGGCTCAAATCAGTTTTCTCCCAACGGTAAGTAAAAATACATCCCGAAATATTAAATTGTACCTTTGCTTCGCCATCTTCCTTTTGGGTGTTCCTGCTCGTTTTGGACCGTTTAACGGTTTCAAAGTGTGTAGTAATGAACGGGTTTTGTGACCCTTTTTAAAAAAAAGTAAAACTACAGTAAAAAGGGTAACTACGCCTGTTTACGTAAGTTAAATTAACGCGCACTAAACCTGAGTGATTTAGTGGATGTTTATTTGATGGATTTCTGTAATTTGGTCAGATGATGACAGAGCTGGTCTTGCTGTCGGTGGTAAAGTAACGGGTCGTGACGGAGGTACGCGGTTACAAGCGGCCTTAAAAAGCAAACTTTGAAGCGTTTTAACTTTGTTTTGCCTTTATGTCACGTTTTCTCTACATTGCACACTTTTCTGCTCTCGCTGTTGACGATTTTTACGGCTGCTCCGTCCTTTCTGAGATGCCCAATATAAAAAGAAATAAATAAATAAGTCAGGAACATTTGTGGAAACTTTGCTTTTCGAGAAAGGAAAAGCAAAGCTTGGTTGAGCTACTGACACTGATGTGTCAGTAGCTCAACCAAGGGGCGTTTTACTTGTCGGTACTCTAACGCTTCCTCCTAAAAATGAGTCAGGTCTTCCACTTTTCTAATTACTTATTGTGTAATCCTTCCTATATCCCTTATTTTACCTCTAACTTGGCTTATAACAAAAGTTTTAAAGTCCCTCCATTGGCTCCTTGTAGCTCAAATAATAGACTTTAAAATACTGTTGTTAGTTTATAAATCACTGAACGGTTTAGCATCACAATGCATTAATGATCTGCTGTTGTATGAACCTTCCAGACTATCTGAGGTTTTCTGGTTCTGGTCCTGCTCTGCATCCCCAGAACCAGAACCAAACGAGGAGAAGCAGCTTTCAGCATCTGTGCACCACAAATTTGGAACAAACTTCCAGAAAACTGTAAAACAGCTGAAACACTGACTTCCTTCAAATCTCAACTAAAAACCCACCTGTTTAGAGTTGGATTCGAAACGTAATCAATTACAAATTTAATTATAGAACCTTGACTTAATGTCATGTTTTGATTGTTGATTCTATGTTGCATGACTTTGTGTTTTTGTGTTTGTTGTGATGTAAAGCACTTTGAAATGCCTTGCTGTTGAAATGTGCTATACAAATAAAATTTGATTTGATTTGATTCCTTTCTGTTAAAACCAGGACCCTGCTCATCAGCTGCCATGGCTGTGGAAGGTGGAATGAAATGTGTCAAATATGTACTTTTCTTCTTCAACTTCATTTCGTTGGTAAGTTACAACCAAATTCCCCTTCTCCTGATACTTTGATTGTTAAAAAGTTAGCAGACCGGGTGTGAAAATTGACTAAGAACTTCACTAACAGGCTTCACAGCATAAAAATAACACAGTTTCACGTTATCAAAGATAACTTAAAACTTTACCTGTGGAGCCAGAAGTTAAACAGGACCAAGAGTTTTTTGTCTCTTCTTGAACAGGCCTGTGACTTAAAATTGAACCAAACCTCTGTTCTTCCGGCATCCATATGCAGGACCTGTTTACTTTTGCCATCATTGAAATCCTGGATGAGATTAAACTTTTCTGGCTTATCGCCTGTTTGCAGTCTGGGAGTTTTAGAGGTGGCGATCGTGGAATGTGAATCTTTTGACCAGATTATCAGAGTCATATGAGTCTTTCAAATCAGTATGTATTCAGTTTTTATTTATTTGTGGACCCTGTTCTATACTTAGCGATGAACTGTGCAAACCCTGTTCGAGGTTGCAACCTCACAGCAATTTCAACATGCGCATGAGGAAGCCAAAATGACTAAGCAATGTGGCTATGGTTTTAACTTTAGCTTTCCTCTCCACTTTAAGAGTTAGAAGCTTCATGCAGGTGTAAGAGCTTGTAAATAAACACTCTGGCTATGCCTTATTTTTCATCTCTCCATGTCATAGAAAATTCGCTGGATGTTACTCAGTAACTAATTTATTTTGTTTCTGTTAGTTTTTGTGCAGTGAGCATTAAATTTAGGTTTGACTAACCATTCTTCTTCAGGATCAGTGCTTTTATTTTACCACTTTATATCATGTATAACAGATTTATATATTTAGGTTTTAGCCACTCAGAAAACAGCAAATATAGTTGGATTATTATGGCTTAAGCTCTGTTTTTTATTGCATATATTACAGAATTTGTTTGACATTATTGGCTGTCTTCACTCTTTTTTTGTTCCCCAGTGTCGGCTATCAGCCACCCAATTGACCCGGGCTCAAATATTTACATTGCTGTTGTCAACAAGAAAAGGTTTTCATTTAAAGCCAGTTTTAGCACGGGTTACAGGGAAACCAAAGGATGATGTGCATTGGTTAAAGATGTTCACAAGCTAAAGAGTTTATATAAGACTCAATGTTATAGGCATGAAACTATTGGTGCAGTGATTAAAAGTGGTCTGTTTGTGACAAAAGGAGTTTATAAAACAACAATTTTCTATGATTGTGAAGAAAAAAATATTTTTACTTAGCGCTTTATACATTAAATATGAAGGTGAGAAATTGCTTGACTTGTTTAACGAGCAGACCACAGTAATTGTCAAAAACGTCATTATTAACAAATACATGATATTCAAAATCCAACCAATCACATCTGAACAGGCTCTAACTGTTAAAAGTATGCATTTGCAGAAGTAAAAATGAAACTGATGATAATTTGGGTATTCTTCCCTTTGCATAGACAGAAAAACAATAGAAACACAAAAAGTTTGTAACCTTGGTAAATATCATGACTTTAGCCATAAAGGTCAAAGATAAGAATTAGTTACCATTGATAGTTTGGCATATTTTTTATTCTCGTTGGCTATATTCAAGTAGTAGTCTGCTATAGGTGTGTTTATCAGCGGGTTATGATTGCTGTTAAACTTCAGTAAAATTGTAAACAGTACAGTGATAGTTATGTCTGGGAGTAAGAAGGTAAAATAAAAAGTAAATACTTAGAAATACAAATGCAAGAATACTGATTAGACTATATTATTGAATACAAGAACTGTTTTCTAAAAAGATATGTAGAATAATTAGAAATATTTTTTTTACACATTCTCCATGCTTCATCCTGCAAGTTTTCTTCATCCCGTCCTCAAACTTTCAACCCAAACATTCTCACTGATGTTCTGTGATAAAAGAGTCAATTTTAACATTTTCATCAGTTTTCTGGAAAATGTATTAGAAATATTTACATTAATGTTGAAAAGTAGAAAACTAGTAATACGGTTAAATCTTTATGCATTAGTTAAAGTTTGTTTTCCTAACATTTTAATAAAATATTCTAACATAGAATTAAAGCAGCTTTGCTGTTTTTTGGGCTGTTTTTTCTGTTTTAATGTCATCATAGCCATGTGTCAGTTTGCAAAAGCAGATTATTTTTAACTCAACTGAGATAACAGAACTTTGCCAAGCCTCTATTTCCAGAGAAGCCTTTTTCTTTATTTTATTTTTTAACCATGCTTCTCTAATAAACACATTCTCAGTTCACTGAATGTACTTCCCTGTTGTTTGCTTAAGAGCTGTGTGGTGTGAGCTGATTATAGCCAAATAGATTACACACACACACACACACACACATTGTTTGTAAAAGGTCCGGACTGCTACCACCACCCCACCCAGAAGATTGACAAAGTCTCATCTGATCATTTTCCACATTCAGGAACTGAAGTATGTTGTAACTTCCCCTCAGTTTACTTGTTTTGGTGCAATGGTAAGCCATCTAGATTGAGAAAATTCTGTTTTTTCTTTGTTCACATTTAGCAGGTCTTACTTCAGTAGTTTTGGTATTTTTGTTCACGACTATTTAGGGTTCTAAAAGAACCCACTTCTTCTGACCCTGGGTCGGCTCATATCTGCTTTGAAAACACGTGACTCAAGGTTATTTTGTCACAATTTTCTGAAACATTTTGGTTTTATCAGGAGTGAGAATCTGTCGTATTTCATAGGAGTTGAACAGCGAAAATGAAAATCAAGAACACAATTAGTGGCCGTGTAAAAGCTTTAGATAATAAAATTCAATTTCTAATCCCTGAGGTGGGATATTTAGGAAACACTAACACACTATTTGTAAAACCTAAATTATTAAAATTAGCTGACGTAGTGAAAGAACAGACAGCTAAACAATAAGTGAAACTAATCTGTTCTCTTACAGTTATGTGGACTTGCACTGATTGTCGTGGGAGTCGTCGTGCAGGTTTCTATGCACAAAACCTTTCGGATCATGGACGTCGACGCCTCTGCAGGCCCCATTATTCTCATCGTGGTGGGGCTTTTGACTTTCTTCGTTGCATTCTTCGGCTGCTGTGGAGCCTGGAAAGAGAACCACTGCATGATCGCCACGGTAATCCACTGATCCACAGCATCCTTTACACTCATAAGTAAAGCTATAGCAGAGCAGAGTATGCACAGATTTCTTTAAAATCAATTAAACATGGGTAAAATAATAACACAAACGGCATCAACAGCTAATGTATTGGTTTTGTCTATTTTTCCCAAGTTTTTTTATTTCTTTAAAACTGTATTATAATTATTTTCCATCATTATTTATTTTTTAGTTTAATCTTTGTTCTTGTTGATCTATCAGTGCTTTTAAAGTATACCTTCCCATTGGTTTTAATCCTGTAATAACCAGGAAGACTGTTTGCAATGGCTCTTTCACTGGTGTCTGTTTATTTTAGTTCAGAATGTATGCTTGTCTGCCATCACAAATATGTACCACAAATTCATAGGGTTTAAAATCATATCAAGCCATCCATTGCAGCTATAACAGCTTCAACTCTTCTGTAAAGAGTTTCCACAAGGTTTAGGAATGTGTTTATTTTTCCAGAAGTGAAGACAAGGAGAGTTTATTTATGAACTAGCCTTGTGGTAATTAATTATGAACGGCTTTTTGCGTATTCAGAGTGAATATTGTTATTTTCTTATTAAGAAAATCGGCTAAGGCAACTCCAAATCTCTACACTACTATTGAGAATGTAGAGATTTGTGCCACATATGTAAATAAAGCACATAATTCTCACTCAGTTGATGGTTATTCCTTTATAGATAACATTCATTCTTCTTGCTTTACACAGCAAAACTTCAATAATCGCGATAGAGCTGAACTTTGTCTCAGTTTCATCATCAAGTCCTTTCTTATGGCCTGTTCTTTGTTGTATTCTTGGCAAATCCCAGCAATTTAATTTGCAATCATCCTCAGAGAATTTTCTTTAGAAAAAGTCCTTATTGAAAATGGATGTTTAATTATTCCTTAGACCAAATCAATTTCTCCTTCTCCATCTGCCATTAATGTGTAAAATAAAAATAAATAAATACATATTAATGCTTTTCCAGCAAACCTTAGGGGTGATAAATTCACTTTGAATCTGTCATCCAATCAGAGGGCAGAACACTTCTGACATCACTGACACACTCAGAAAGTCTGTGAACTATGTGCCTCAGTATCTGCAAAGCCTATCGCTTTGTGGCTGAGTTGCTGACATTTCCAATCACTTCCACTTTGTTACAGTAACACTATCAGTTTCCTATGAACAATTAAGTTGTGAGGACTTTTCATGCCTGGACCCTGTCATAGTAACATGCTGGAATTCACTGAGTTCACCGTGTTTGAAGAGGCAGCCTGCATAACTGGGTGTTTGATTTTAATAGATGTGATTGGAACATCTAAACTCAAACGTATGGATAGGAGAACCAATGTTTTTGACTATGTAGTAAACATTTACCTCCCTCACTTTTCTTAATTGTTCTGCAGTTTTCCTTCTTTCTCTCGTTGGTCGTCATTGCTGAGATTGCTGCAGTAGTTGTTGGATACATATACAGAGACAAGGTATGTGTACACTTCACTCTTTGTTATGTTGTGCAACTCCCTACAGGAGCGGTGTTTTAATTTTCTTTTGTGTCTTCCATATAGGTCAAAAACATAATAGAGAACAATCTCTCTGATATGGTCGCGAACTACAAAGGGGGCTCAAAGGAACTCAAAGAAACTTTGGATAATTTCCAGGAGAATGTAAGTTCAGCATCGACTGTCCTCGTCACTGTTTACATTGCTCAGCAACACCTTTGCATAACAGTTCTGCATCCTGTTTGTCCTTCAGTGTGTGACATTATTACTCTTTGCGCCGTCTGTTGGTCACAGCTGGCTCTTCTGTTATCAAGGTTTTGTGTTGGCTCATTTGCAGTGGAAGTGCTGTGGGGCGCAGAACTCCAGCGATTGGAAGTATTTCGGCAGCGATGGACAAACGGTGCCCGACTCGTGCTGCGTAGTGGTCAAACCAGACTGTGGAAACGGAACCATGACAGATGCCACCAAAGTGCACCAGGAGGTGAAATATATTTATTGTGTTTTAGCTGTTGGAGTTTCAGGAACAGTAGGTTAAAGGATATCCCCTGCCATCCTGACCGGATAAGGTCCTAGTAGCTCCAGATATTAAGTTAGCTGACACTAAACACAGACTACATTCCATATAGATGGAATGTAAATATGAGGTAGAGGCATAATTCCACTTAGATAAAATTATTTCTGTGAGACAAATAAATGTAGACTGAAGACTTAGTCGTGGTGCATGGATTTATGTGAGATCTGATGACTAGCTGTGCCTTTACAGTTTCTTAAAACAACTGACATATGTATACATAATTCTCGTGTGACATCACACTTCTGGGAACTTTGCCACTGACATCCATCTTGGTATCAAAACTGTCATTACAGTTGCTGTGGAGTTGCTATAACAACAATAAACAGACTTAGAACTTTTTCTTGCTTCGTTTCTATGTAACTTATAAACAATATTAGTACATTTTTTCCGTATACTCTCTTTTCGTTGATCTTAAAGCCATGGTTCATCTATGCTTTGCGGTTGCCTTCCAACATGGCGGTTCAGTGGTGAGGATCAGTTCCAGGTCAGACTTGTGGGATCTATGTATTGTCAATGCGATAGACTAATACAAACTACCAAGTAATTATAAAGTGTAAAGGAAACTATGCACAGTTTTCTTTTACTTTATCTTTTAGTCTTTTCCTCATTAGTGGAAACAAGACACAATCAACATTCATTAGCCACAATACAATGAAGATAAAGAAAATTGGAAGAGCAAAAGATCAGTTGTGCTTTACTCCTTTTTAACATGTAAATAATTTTCTAGTGAAAAATAATCGGCTATGTGTTGTAAATAATTGTCTTTGCCTAATTCTCTGGAGGCGACATGCGCAGTACGGTGGGTGCTGACGCAGCACGACGTCTGCCATTAATCCCTCTATAAATCAGAAGCAAGGTGATACAAACCTGATTACAAAAGCCGCCACGATGTTAATCCTTTCCCAGTTGTGCAAGGGAATATGCTGCTTCAACCGTTCCCTATAAATGATTGTGAATTGAACAAAGATTTCATTCCCTCTCACAGGTCACATGCCAGAAAGTTAATGTCTGCTCACTTTTTGTTTTGTATTTTAGGGTTGCCGTGACATCATGGTGATGTTCCTCAAGAAAGACGCTCAGTGGGTGATAATTGCAGCTATCATTGTCGCTGTCCTCCAGGTACGTACTGGCTGTAAATCAAAGCACATCATCAGAGGATTCACCTGTCGATGTTTCTTTGACAATACCATTTTTTTATTCTTAAGATCATGATGTGAAAGAGAGAAACATGCTCCTAATTGAGGCGGTAATTAAGAAACAAACAGAAAAAGAAAAAAATTACAAGATTATCTCCCTTTATGCATGATAACATACATCCCAAATCTTTATCTAAATTTTATTAAAGGCAAAACAGAGCAGAAACAAATGTATTGTTTGTGTCCTCATAGAAAAGGATGGGAGTCCTTCCTAGGGATGCATAATATTATCTGCATGGTTTAGATATCGGCCGATGTTAGCTTTAAGATTTAATATTGGTTATTCTGTCAAAATAACTCACCGATATAAAAGGCGTTGCTTCATAGAACAAACCAGAGGCACTGATACCTGCACCAAGACAAGCTGATAATTGTCTTGGGATTAAGAGAAAGCCTGCAGGTTTTTAAAGAGTATGGTTGATTCTTTGGAGAGGATTTTTGAATTAAGTTTGCTCTTTTTGAGAGACCAGATGGTCATGAATAAATCTGACATTGAACATATTGCAAGTTGAAAGTGTTATATCATTTCCAGCCTCCTTTTTGCATTTGGCTAAATTGACAAAGATAATGTAGTATTTTAATTCCACAGTAGAGAAATCAATATAGTTTTAGTAAGTAGGGTTAGGAAATAAATATTGGTATCGGTTATTGGCCAAATGAGTTTTAGTATATTGGCATATTGGATATTGACCAAAAATCCAATATCGTGCATCCCTAGTTCTTAGTTTTGATGAGTTTGATCATTTGAAGGGGAAAAAAGATGTTGTGTGTGACCTGCCTTATACTTATTATTATACACATGAAGAAGTATAAGGTCTTATACTTATTCTACATATCTTAAGAAAACAAAAGGGCTAGTTTAGTCTAATCAGCATTCTTGTATTTTTATTTGTAAGTACACTTTTTATTTTGTCCTCTTACTCCCAGACATAACTATGTATGTTTAAAATGTTATATTTTAAATGTAGCATCTCATGGGGTTTCTTGTTCATATTAATTAATTCATTTATTTCTTTCAGCTTCTGGGCATCGTGTTTGCGTGCTTGTTGATGAGAGGCATCCGCGGCGGCTATGAAGTCATGTGATTGGCATACAAATAAATGCTGGGCTGTCAGGCCCTACTTATGAGGAGCTTCATTTCAAAACAGTTAATATTTACGTTAAAGTTACCATTTTATTTACAGTTTCTCCTTTATAGCAAAATTGGGGTTTTAGTTTCATGTTGGATCATTATTTCTACTTTTATACTATAAATACATAGAGAATGATAAACATTCAGAGGAAAGCTGATGATTGTCTTGGGGTTAAGAGAAAGCCTAGAGGTTTTTAAAGCGTACGGTTGATTCTTTGGAGAAGATTTTTGAATTAAGTTTTTATGTTTTGGTTTATTTGTAATAAAGTCTCCTGAAATTACATGGGTTTTCAATAAAGACAATTAAGAAATAAAATCAGCATCAAGATATTTATTGCAAAAAAAGAGCATAATGTAATATTGGCACAAAAATACAACATTCAAAACTTGAGTAAAGATTACAAAGAGTAATATTTCAGATGCTGTGTGCCAAAACGTGTGAAAGGCACAAGAAGTATAATGATGAACTTTACAACGTCAGTTATGTTGTACTCCTTTGTACTTTCAGTTCCAGATATTTGAAAAGATTGGATGAAACTTTGTGCTAAAACACATGAATTTAAATCTCCACATGAACAAAATGATGGGTACAAAAAGTAAACAGTAAAGTGCAATCACAACTTGACAGTCTACACCTGGGCTTCATCCCCCAATGTCTGTATTTTGTCTAAAAATAAAAGCTAATTTTAGTCTTTTGAACAACTTTGTCGTGACCAGAAAGTTGGAAAATAAAAATAAAGCATAAAATGAGGTAATACAGCATGTTTGACATGTCCATAAATTCTGAATAAAGTTCTCCTTACAGTTATTACTAATGATTTACATCTGAATTTTTCATTTAATTTTTTTTTTCTCAAGTAGAATTATCTTTGTTTCCCCAACTTGCATTTTGTCAGAGTTTAGGTGCAAACTCGAACAAAAGCAGAAGCAAAGCACGTGTTAAAGCAGTAACGACCTGAATAAACATTTCACCCCAAGTTTTTATACAAGCATTTGAAAAAGTATTCACACCCCTTGAACCTTTTTGTACTGAATTACATACCAGCACAAAGCCGTGCAGAATTATGAAGTGGGAGTAAAATGTTACAAAGTTATTTTAATAATCTGAAAAGTGAACATGGCATACATGTTTTTAGCCTTTTTACTCCAAATCCCCTAAATAAAATCCAGTTCAAGCAAGAGCCCTAACCCTAACATGCAACATATTATGAACACACCAAGAACAGGATGAAACATGATGGCAGCAACATGCTGTGGGGATCGCATTCCTCAGCTGGGTCAGAATTAGACAGGGGTCTAGACTCGCCTTCCAATCAGATAGTGACCCAACAAAATGACCTAGTTAAAGTCCCAATTTCATTTGATCTTGAAAGATTTTATTTTTAAGAGAGAAAAACAGTCTGTCCCATTTTGTGTTTGTCTATTACATGAAATTGTGGTTTTAAAGTGAAGAAACGTAGAAAAATTAAAGAGTGTGAATACTTTTGCATGGTACAGCAGATAAGCGCTCCACAGGAAATTTAACTTCCCCACCAAGGATCAGAACTGCAAACAGAAACACCAGTCGTCTCTGATAAAGATACTTTGACGTCATGTTTCCATATTAAATTGTCATTGAGCAAATTAGCATCACTGTCCAGCGTTGGTTTTTCTTTTGATCCCAATCTCGCCAGGAAATGTTCTACATTTCTTTTTTTTCCTTTGCAGTAATAAGATGTTGACACTCTTGTGCATTGCAACACGAAAGGGACTATAATCACAGAAGCAGGCTTCCTGTCAGTGACGGCTCGCAGCGCTGGGGTAGTTTGCAGACATGAGCACCATGCAGTGCAACAGAAGTGACAGCTCTGACTCTGCAAATTTTAAAAACAAGACAAAGATACAAATGTATAACGTTAGGGTAAAGACACATTCCTTTACATTTAAAATGAGGAAATGATCTTAAAAAAAAAAAAAAAAGATGTGAAGTAGTAGTCTATGAAAGACTTTGTTGTCCCTCAGTGACAGAAAATTTATTTAGGACTTGTGTTTTTATTGAGTTTCTGTTAAAGGAGCATCACAGCGATGGTGTCTACCTCTACTGACTGCAGAAGGAATAAAATTCATGTGGCTAAAAATAAAAGTACACATTATTTTACATTGGTCAACCCAATAATCAGATATGATCTACTTACATGATCTTGTTTACAATAATCTACAAAAATATCATCCAATAAAAATGAGAAACTTACTTAGTTGAAAATATTTTTCTGTTTTTCCTCCAAATCTTGGTTTCTGAACTCTTCCTGAGTTAAAACATTAGCATTGTTGCTTCTAAACAATAAACTTGTTTTCTTTGAGGTTTGGAAGCGCTGCATTTCTTTGGTTATTTAGACCATTTATCATTTTCTGCAAATAAATACAACATTTTTGCTTGGCATTTCAGAGATACGTTGTCAGTAGTTCTTAGAAGAAAAGAACAATGTTCATTTTACTCAAACATATACATATAAAGAGTAAAATCAGAGAAGATGATCATTTTAAATGGTTTTTAAAGTTTTTCCCAGACCTGTATATTCAGTGAAGTACGAAACAAAGCTTTTTAAATCCAAGTACCTTTTAAAGCAGAGGACACCTGAAGCCACTGGGACAACCACTCACGAGACTGACTGGTACCGAGACTGTCAGCGTTCATCCCTCTCACATAACAAGCCTGCAACAGGAAAGTCTTGCATCAGCCTGAGAAACCGCTTCAGCTTGGGGAAATAAAACCCGCATAGTGACGAACCTGTTTGAGTTCCCACTCGCTGAGCTGGTGAGGGCCCATTCGGCTCAGGGCTCGGTCCAGCTGGAGCAGCTCCAAGGCGTGGCTGTTCAGCCGTCGACCAATCAGGAAGCCCGGGAGACGGGGCGTCAGGAAGAGGAGGGGGCTGATGTGTCTCTGATCAGCCATGAACACAGATGAGCTCAAACAGATGCAGCAGAGAGGGGGTGAAAAAGAAGAGGTTTTTACTCACCATCTGATTATTGCTCATTGTGTTCATGACCAGAGGAGCTTTGGAGAACAGACTTCTGACGGCCAGGATTTCAGAGACATTCGGGTTTCCGCCGCGTTGCACCTGGATGCAAACAGAAAGAATCCTGTTAAAGCTGAACAGATGCAACCTCTGCCAGAAATCACAGGACACTTTAACAAGTTTGATCTAGTTTTTAAGCAAGATGGGCCCAACGCAGACATGAACATGTCTAAATACGGCTGAGGATCGGTTTAGAGAGTTACAGTGAAATAAAACAGAAACGAAATGTCATTTTCTCAAATAATAACTTTAAATCTTTTCTTGAAAACATGAAATATTCTGTATATTCAAACCAACCACATTTATTGCCACCCATGATAAGAGATGTGAAAAAAAAGTTTAGATTATTTTAATAATACTCAACCAATTTAACAAATGGTTAACTGCAGTGCAATGACTCAAAAAAAGGACATTTGATGAAAGAACAACATACTCAGAGCAGTAAGCAAGCCAAAAAATATATATACATTTTGGATTTAAGATAAAAAATAAAAAAAAATCTTGTACCCAGAGCTCAATGTCCAAGTTTTAGCATAATCTTGTTAAAATTTTTGGATTAAAACCCCCCAAAAATATAAAATCTCCTATTAAGCATCTTCTGTTATTAATTGGTGAATAATAATAATATCATTATTATTATCATTATTATTAATAATAACCCTAAAGTGGCTTGATGTTAAGTCAAGCAGAAAGGCCTGAGGTTTTCACATGTTGATGTTAGAAATATTATTTTAGTTGCAGATGCTTCCTTTACTACAAATGATCAAGCATCCACTAAAGGAATTAAATTATTGCATTTTAGACAATAAAATGTTTATTTTCTTATTTAAAAAGGAACTGAATTGTTTGTTTTAATTCATTTCCATAACATAAAAAAAGAGTCCAATGTAAAACCAGCAGAAAGTGCCAATTTGTTATAATTTGATTAATTGTCAGCATAAATAGTAACTAAAACAATCATTAGCTGCAGCCCTAATTTCTGATATATTTCATTACCTTAGTGCAGAGGTTCTTCAGAAGACCTTGCAGGTGACCGTTTTTGACCTGATGGCTCACATCCTCCAGCTCTTTGAGAACCAGTTGGTGGTGCTGAGTCCTGTGGGAATGATACACTTTCCGAAACTCCAGCTGCTGCCGGGGAGACCAGAAGTGAGGAATCAGCAGCTGACGAGGGAAAAAGTACCTGAAAGCCACACGGAGACACTGGTGTCAGCGACTACAGTGGTATAGTCAAGCACAAACATTAATCTTTTTAAAATGTTGTGTTGAATATACAATAATAAAAAACAAAACATGCAAACATGAAACTCACATTAGGAAGAAAATCAGGTAGTTTGCAAAAGGAGGAATGGTAATAATCACAAGTGGGATGGCCTTTATTAGGTCTCTGCGAAACTGAGAAGCATAGATTATGTTACTATGCAACAAGATCACAAAGAAATCAATAAAATGAGAAAAACTCAAGCTCAGCAAAAACACAAAATCACAAGTATTTCTGGTCTAGTTTCTATTGCAAATATTTTAGCACACTTGGAGTAAGACAAAACAAACTTGCAAGTAACTTTTCAGCTTGTTTTAAGTCAGACATTTCTTAATATTTATGGAAAAGTAAATATAAATAATCCTCAAAGAGAACTCGTACATTTTCGTCAATGTTAAGGAATTAATTCAAAACAAACAGATATCTTGATTAAACGTTACTTGTAAGTTAGTACATTTGAAATAAGACAAAACTAAGATATGTGCACTAGAAGCTCATTTATAACTACTTGGTGAACGTATTTGCAGTGAGATCATAAATGGTCTCACTGTAGCTTTTGTAAAACAGCATAAATGTGTAATCTGTAAGAAGATTGAGTTCTAAGATTATATGATGGGAATCTCATAGAGATCCCATGTTTGGTCTTCATAGAACACCCAATTGTCTTTCTGTAATTCTTGTTATTGTACAATGACATAAAAATACATTGTTCATCTGTTTTCTATATTTCTTGTTTAGCCAGTTTTAGCCACCAATCTAGGTTCGTTTATTCTATGGACCTAGATTGACTGAAATCAGATTTGCAATGTCTAGATGCAGTATTGATCCAAGACATTTTCTCAGTGCACCATAGACAACAAAAGGCTGCTGCCACCTGGGGGAGACATTGTTACATAAATAGCGCTTCTTTAAGGCACTGACCTGTCTGAGTTTTTCCATCTCCCTGTACTGTAAATCGTGAAACTTTACTCCCTCTACCACCATTTTGGTTTTTATCCTCTTCACATCTCTGGCATCCTGGAACAGCCTCCTGAATCCTTGCACAAGATTCAAAGAAATGTTGATATAGTCAGAGGAATTCAAGGAAAGCAAGAGGAAAACGTCACTGTGTGTCTGTAGTTGGTCTAGAAGCTGGTTTTTTTTCATTATACGCACAGATTTTGGCTTTACTCTTGTTTAGGTGTCAGATTTCCAGTGATCTAGAAATAGCCAAACACTATTTCTAGATCACTATTTCTTTTAAAAGCAGAGTCGGGGAAGACAGCTGTGGTGAGGAACGAACCCATCCCAGTCTTGTTCATCAGCGAGTAGCTGTAATACTTTTCAATATTCAGGACATACTGAAAAGTTGCTCTCCTGTCTTCAGTTTAGGTGGACAGCCATACATTGGTAGGTTTGTAATTGTGCGACAGTTTGCATTTTTGAATGGATGGACTGATCAGTGCTATGTCAGACGTTTTATAATATAACATTGCTTTTACACAACTTTATCACCGATCTGTCTGGTGATAAAGTTGTAGTTAATAGCTTTTGTGATGCCATTTTGTTATTAATGAACAAACCTTTATAGAGGGAGTTGGTTGCACTGGATTTTATTTAGGGGCTACAGATTATTCTACCTATATTTATTCAGAAAACTGGATGTGCCACAGTAGCTATAATCGTTTCTATTAAAAGCTTCAGAACAAGAAGTAGAAACACTGACAGTAAACAGCATAAAACCATCAGTAGTGTCGCAGATGAGTAAATGTTGCTCTTACCTTCCTTAAAGGTGTGATAAAGCAGGAAAAATCGAGGAAATCGTCTTTTGAGAAAGTCTTCATATTTGGCATTTGCCCATTGGACTCTGGAGGAAACATATCGTCCAATACCTCGCCTGACTTTAGAAGAAGTAAAATGCCTGCACAAAGGTAACCTGGCGTAGAAAAGCATGACGTTACATCAAATACATTAAAGTCCCATCACAATGATAGGACTTTTATCATTGTGATAGGACACATTATGTAGTGTAGAACATGTACATGTGACAGCTTTTGTAAACATCGCCGACAAACATTTTTAAATAATCAGCAGGTTATCAACTGTCTGCACTGAAATTTAAATGTACTAGACGTCTGGTTATTTAGCAGGTGTGTAGCTAGCTTAGCAAACCGTGGTAAAACAAGGTGAAAACAGGCAAAGGTTCACCCCGGAAAGACGGACCTGGACTGGCAGGATACGTCTCGAAGATAAAAGCCATGTGTTATCCTGTTTGTGCTCAGACCACTTAGTCGGGTCAAAGACAACCGGCTGCACAGACTGGAGCAGGAAAGCGCCATGTTTGACAGATAGAGCAGTTACCGTGACGACGCTAATATACGGGAAAGCTGAGAGTTGATCATTTACCGTAATACACAGAAAACGAAACGCACATGATTTTTCTCTGAATGTTAGGTGGATTTTTGGGCTTTATTGACCCTTTATGTTTAGTTGTTAGATCATATGTGTGACTGCTTAAAATAAAAATAATGAATTATTTTATTAGAATGTGTGGAACAAAATTAATTATCTACAATATTTAAGATTACACCTAGGCATATATAAAATATTCTGAGTTGTATAAGCTGTTTTTCTACTCCTCTCTCCTAGCCAGCTCCACCTAGTAACTCATAGTCTCATAAGAACAGTTTTCTTTTGTGTAAGTAAAAAGGAAGACCAGGGCCAGCCACCTGCAAGGGAAGAGATAAATAGTTAGCGCACCCCCACTATGGGAATGGATGAGATGCTCAACTTATTTGTGTATGTGTAGCCTTGGAGGAAGCTAGGTAAAGGATGCCTCCCCCTCGGGGCTGTCTATTTGGTTCAGAGTACCCCTTTTCATGTTATGTGTCCTAATGTGGTAATGGGCATTTGAAACGACTCCCACCTCCTGTGCGCCAAGGAATATGATTCTGTGATTGTTTCAGCCTCCCCAGAACACACCTAGAGTTTGCTATGATTTTATTTGTGTCGTTCTCCACTTGCAAGTGATATTAAAAGTTTTTGTTCTTAGCACTTTGGCGGTCTTAATCTCATCTCTGGAAAATCTATGCATTTCAATAAATGTTCACTGGGACAGTGGCGGTTATAGACAAGGGTTGAATGGTGTTAGGCGTGCAGAACTAAAGAACGAATCAGAAATGACATGGTAATATTTCATCGTTTATTATATGACGTGAGCCAGAAAGCCACTTGCAGCTTCAGTTTTCAGACTCCTTATTTAGCATATGAAAACTGGGATCCTATTTAAATATGACTGAAGCTACAATACCTTAATTTTTAATTCATTGTTGAAATAAAAATAGGAAGGTTAAACAATTTAATTAACTTTATGGCCAGACAGAGATAAAGAGGAGTGGCAATAGCAAATGAGATAAGTAGTTGTGCAACTAACATCCATGACATGTTTCTGTTGAATATTGTCTATGCTCCATAGAAAATGAGCTGTTATCATGTCATAGTAGTCTTCAGATTGTCATACAGCAACAGTCTTCAGTCAGAGGACTCTCCAGATTCGTTGGAAGACTGACTGCTACCGAGGATTTTTTCTGGCCACAACATCTCCATCTACAACGATTCTTTGAAGATCAGATTATCTAAATGTGAGTTACAGCATGTACATTTACCAAATGTTAGCCCGTTCTAACGTCCCTTTGACGCTGAAACGTTTTAACGTGCCGTTGACGTTTAAACGGTCTAAAAGTTCCGATTTCCGAGCTAAATGGAACGCAGCATTTTTTGAAATATTGCAAACGAACCGGTCTTTAAACATTGTTTAAAGTTGTACCGGCCTTTGTATATATTTCAGAAATTTAAAAAAATTGGACTTAGTGAGTGAATTTTAGCTTAAATTCACTCACTTGTTGCTCGCGATAGGCCGGTAGTCACGTGAGTAACAGACTCTATAAAGCCGGAGGAGGTCACGCGCTGCCGGTTAATCTTCGTTTGAGAGAAAGGCGAAGACTATCTTCCTCCGTGGTCTGAAGGGTTCCGTTTGTGTGGTTAAGTTACAACTTTTTACTTATTTGGCTTAATATAGTTTGATATAAACGAGATAATTGTGATTTAACTTCGTTTATTTGCGAAATAAGAGTAAAGTATATGCTAGGGCTTTTACTGTCGAAGCTAGCTAGCTAAATGTTAGCAAATTTGGGTACTAGCCAACTTTTCTTTTTCTTTCTTTTTTTTGTCATGAGTGTTGCTAAATTTGTGTACTATTAGAAATTAATTTGTGACTGGTTGAGCTTGAGTGAAAGATATTAATTGAAATTTTTGGTACACGTCGTCTTGTGTATCTCCGTGAAACTTGGGGAAATGGCGTCTGTTTTTAGTTGAAATCTCCGTTGGCGCGTTACATTTCATACTAATAGCATTTTATTTACTCCCAGGTTGGTCCGCTCAAAGTAAATTTGTCTTCCACATGGCCTCCATAAAGTTCGGAACCAGTACTAGTCCATGCAAAGTGGCCTCTGAAGAGAGGGTAACAGAGGTTGAAGATTATGGTAAAGCTTGAGATTTGTATTTGTAACCTGCAAAATCTGCCAGTTTTACATCTGACTCCATTTTCCATTCACTCCACTTTAGATAGCAGGGGAAACTGTGATCCAGACAAACTTCTACAGTGTCCTTTTGACAAAAACCACCAAATCCGCTCCTGCCGCTTCCCATATCACCTAATTAAGTGCAGAAAGGTGAGTTGATAAAGGACTGGGAAAAATCTGCACTCAGGGAAACGCTTTAGTGGTATTTGGTGGGTTTAAAATAGTTTTCTACCAGAGATAAAATATTTGTATATTTTAGATTTACCAGATGAATAGATTTGAATTGAATTCAGTGAATTTACACCCACTATACCAGGTTACATTTGTTCCTCCTTGGTATATTGGCACCCTTGAGGATTATTTCATAAAAGTTGCTCCTCAATACCACTTATGATCTTCTTTTTAAAAAAAAAAAAAAAAGAACAGTGTAATTTGATTAGTTTCTCGTGTTGTAGACTGTATTATTGGGCACTCTGTGAATACAGTTGCTGGAAAAGTGCAAAACATCACTTTTTGTAGTTTCAGAGCTGACTTTCTTCTGTCATTCCTTCCTAGCATCAAGGTATATAACATACAAATATCACACTGTTGAATTACATAATTTAACTTCCCCTTTTGGGATCAATAAAATACTTTTGAATTTGATTTAAAAACCTAGCTAGCAACTGTTTCCCATACATTCACATCCAGATCAGTCAGTGATGGAGTTGAGCATGTAAGTTTGAGCCTGCAGCAGAATATGGCTGCAACTGTTTAAAATATTACTAGCAGCTGGCTTAAATCCTCACTTGAAGTAATACTTTTAAGGCGTAACAATAATAATGTAAGTACTAGTGATTTTCCTGAGGGTGGTAGTACTGATAAAAGGTGAACCAGCATAATGATTGTAAAGGTTACTTGCAGTGAACATGTGATCACCTGCTTGTATTTCTAATTCAAAAACTCAAAGATCCTCCCCACTTCCGGTGTCTTAAAGAAATCCCTTCTTGGATTATAGAAGTGGGTAAGTTAAATGACTATCCTGCTGCAATTGATTGGTAAATTAAATCAATCTCTCGCCAAAGAATCACCCAAAACTGGCCAGTGAACTGAAAACCTGCCCATTTAATGCTCGCCACCTGGTTCCCAAGCATGAGCTTGCTCACCACACAGAGACCTGCGAGGACAGAATATCTGTGGACACTGAAGATGGTGAGACGATTTTATTTTCTATCCACTTTACAGAGCAGTTAAGGTTTGTTTTCTTTTAAATAGTGTAATGTACATTTGTCTTTTGTTTAACAGTTGGAAGCAGAAATGGACATGTTGGCTGGGATGTTCCAGTCAACACTTGGGTCAACCCAAACATGACTGAGGACTGGGACAAAGGTATGGTTAAAATATCATACAGATTTAGAAGAGATCACACTAAATGTGTCTGGAGGAAATGTATTCAGATGGGTGTTTATCACACTTTTTCAGACTGAGGACTACTTGCCTCATTTAATAACTCACAAACCACCTAACTTGAAATTACATCTTAATATAAAACCTAGAATTAAAATATTACACTCTTATCTCACTTATTGTTTTATCCATCCTAATGAGAAAGGTGGTGCTCTTTTGGGGCTGCCCAGTGGTGCAGTTGGTAACAATGTTGCCTTGAAGCAAGACAGTCTTTCTGCAAGGAGTCTTGCATGTTCTCCCTGTGAATGTGTGGTTCTCTGGTTCTCCAGGTTCTCTAACTTCCTTCCATAGTCCAAAAACGTGATTGTTGGGTTAATTTATTTCTCTAAATCCTCCTTAGGTGGGTGTGCATGATTGTTTGTCTCTGTTACCTTGTGATGGACTGACAGTGTGGTCAGGGTGTACCTGGCCTGTTGACTGCTGCAGATGGGCACCAGTACCTCTCATGACCCCACTTATGGTTAAGTGTGCATTATAATGGATGGATGGGTGCTGTTTTAAATGCGACTGGCCACAACAAAACCATGAACTATTGCTCAGGCTATTTTGAGTCATTTACAGATTTATTTACAGATTCTAAGCTTTCCAATGATGTCAAACACTTAGAAATCAAAAAAGTTGTTTACGTATTGTGCATTAGTAAAATTTTAAGGCCATTTGTAACTTAGAAGCATGATGAATAAACTTGAGTTGCTTTGGCAAAAACAGAAATCCTCTTCTGCACTATTGAATATAAAAAGTACTCGCCTATTTCTATCAATTGCATATATTTTATAATTGCCAGTAAAATCATTTTAAATGAAAAAAATAGCTGACATGTGAGCAGAGCCTTATGAGCCAGCAAAGTTGTAAAAAACTAAACTGTTCTTGCTAAAAAACTCGTTCCCATTATAAAGCCGTTCAAAATAGTCTAATCGCTCGTGGATGATATCAATACTCTCAGCAGTTATAACTTGGCTTCCTTTGATCGTTTAAGGAATCCTGCAATTTTCTTTCCACCAATATCTTTAGCTTTTCTCTTGAGTAAATTTTTATTTTTTTTTAATGCAAAACTTTGGGAAGCTAATTGTATGCAACACCTTTTGAGCTACAAGTATTTTGCATACCACTAGGGGGCGTCTGTGGTTTCCAGACCACAGTTTGGAAAAGGGTTGGTTAGATGAAGCTTCTCCCAAATTATGCATTTTATAATTCTCTGGATAAATTATTACACTCATAAATAATGGTAGCATATTGTCTTGTTTTGCAGAGGCAGATAATGTTCAAACTCCATTTGTGTGGGGGGTAAGCTCCAAGTTGAACCAAATGTAAGTGGTGGTCTTGACCTCAGCATTTTCTGTCCATATATTCCTTCATATTGACTTGTCTTTTTTTTTTTTTTTTCTTTTTTTTTTTTTTTAATTCTTTCTACAGACTGGCCGCCAGACCCAGTAACAACCTTGGTCCAAACTTCAGAGCGCCCAGTACGCTGCCATGGCCCAATTACGAGCTCTAAGCTCTTCCGAAGCTGTTCTTTGCATGGTGTGTTCTTTGCATGTTTTGATCAGTTTGAATGTGGATAAACTATCTGAAACCTCTCATGGCTTGCAGTTGCATGGTTCTCATTTAGTCACTAAGTGCAGAGGATGTTTTACAACAAATATAACTTGTAGTTGAGCAATTCTTATTGTTGTTTAATGTTGTGACATTGCTGTGTTAGGTTTTTGGAGTAAAAGTTTCCTTTGTTGAAGAATAGTGTGGTTTTAGTTACTTTTAAATGTGCTAACGCTTTTTTTGTAAGCACTAAAAAGTTGCACTGGATGTAAACTCTTTTTGTAGAAGTTCCCATAATCTTGTCTGGTACACAGTAGTTAAGGATTGTTACTTGAAGATGGTAATTGAAGCGGCAGTTTACCCCCCCCATTATGGGTTAAGATGCCTACTAGTTTTGAGATTTAGACTCTGAGGTTTACTTTAGGATTGTAGTATAGGCTCAGTAGTTAAGTCCGTTTTTTTCACCACTGATAATTGAATAAATTTCTGAGCATTTGATGTTGGTGCTGAAGTCTTTATTGACGCAAACACGCATGTCTATTTAAAAGTTCAACATAATCTTAGTGCTATTCGTTAACGCAATCTTTTCTGTAAGAAACACTTTTCTCCATGAAATGAAAGGTGATGCACTCAATTGTTGACTTTCTACAACTTCCAAAGTGAAGTTTGATCACTTTTTTTAGTGTTAAATGGTTTTGCATGGTTATGACTACTGACACTTGATTCTGCTTCAGTCTCTTAAACTAAAAATTACAGTAACTATAGACAGAAACCAGTTACTTTTCATTTTTGTTGGATATAAATTCTAGCCTTGTTTCAGCATAGGATTGGAGAAGGATTGTACTGTTGTAACATCAAGAGGAAAAAATTAAATCACCCTGAAACAACACACTTTAGAATCCTAGAGAGACTTCTGTAGTTTGAAAACTGAATTTTTCTTTGTTTTTTAAATAAGTTTATAAATTGGGGAACGGTCATGCTTTTAATGTGTACATTGTGTAGCTTTTCATGAGGGGAAAACACTGCTTTAAATTGGTTAAAAAAGAAAGTTTGACACACAAACTGAACTGCTATATTAATGTGTTCACGGTAACATTTGATTTAAATGATTAAAAAATGGGTAAAACATGAAAATGGAAGCTGATCTACAGAATTTAAAAATGTTGCAGGATTATCCAAATATTTCACTTTACAGAAAATCCAAATTTGGGAGCCAAAACACTGGCCACTAGATGGCGCCTGCCTGTAGTGAATAAACCTGTAGCTGTAGAGCTTCCCTCAGTGAGGAGAGCTGCCTGACCTCAGCATGACAAGTGTGTTGGTGGCCAGCCAGCTCTTATTTAAGTGGCATTATTGGTTTCATTTTATGGCTGTTTTAGTTGTACTTATAAATAGAAGTGTTGAGATAAGAGATCAGTACACATAGGACCAGTGCTGACTGGTGGTGATATTTGAAGGGTGTGTTATATATATATATATATATATATATATATATATATATAAATGTAGTTACTTGTAAGCTGTTATTTTAACTACTTTATTGTAAATGTCAGGGAGGTCTTAGCCCTACTAGCCCACTTATACCAGCCGTCCCGTCATAGGACTCATTTTGTTTTTTTTAGTGTTCAGAGTTCATTGTACTGTATTTCCTGTCTTGATCCTGATGCAAAGTGTTCTCTGACATCAATGAGGAGTAATTGAGCATTATTAATTTATAATAATCAATGAATAACAGATTGTTTGTTATTCTCCAAACAATCTGAAATCTAAAAGCCTTTTGTCCTGCCTCAGATTAACAGCTGCCTAAAAGACCGATGTAACCAAGAAATCCCAATTTAACACTTGAATTTTAAGTAGGGATGCTTTAAATGCTTTACATTATAACTCCAAATTAAAGTAAAAACATCATACAGTCACCAATTTGAGAACTCGATACAAAATAAAATAGAGTGCCACTATCAAAATCATCAATAACTATCATATATGTTGATCAATGTTCCAGCGATTATGTGTTGAAAGCAAGTTTTTTTTAGCCTTGATTTAAAGGAACTCAGTGTTTCAGCTGTTTTGCAGTTTTCCTGAAGCTTGTTCCAGATTATTCATCTTTACTGTCACAACAAGATGACAGTTGTAACAAATATGGAGAGAAAAAGATAAATTAAGTCATGTCTTTGACTGGCTCGTTCAAGAGTGAGCTGTTCTCTCTAGCCGGAGTACCTGGAGAGAACATAGGTATGCATCAGGAGACTCCATGCAGAGAATGATCTGAACCCAGAGCCTTCTTTTTGCAAGGCAACAGCACTGCTAACTGCACCACTGTGCAGTATACAACAGACACTGGCACACATTTGAATCGGGTCAGAGTTTGTGCTTTCACATTCATATCGTACTGCTAAGGAATTGGGGTCATTTTGACATGGTAATTTAACTGAGCCACCAGCCTCACCTCTAGATCAAATCACGCGGTCCACAAATAACTTGGATCGACTTGGCTGTGAAACTTGTCACTTGGCCTTTATAGGAGCCTTTCAGGCATGTTTTTGAAATGCATATCTCTCCAACGATCTAACTTTGAATTGACGCTCGCTCAGTTCTTTTCATCTGAGAGTCCAGCGCAATGTGCAAGGAACGGTAATGTTCTTGGGCACGTCCTGTCTTATGAGTCTGCCCAAAGCTTGTGATCTTCTATTATTGTCTGCGTTCCTAACATGGCACGTTCACGTTGCTCTCGCTTTACAGAGTTACAGCAGAGGGATGGTGCCGCTGGCTCGATCACGAGGGAGCTGCTGTCCGCGCTATCTTTATCAGTGTACCATCACACGGGGAGGCTGTGTAATCACGGTGATGCTTACTATCCAGTTTCTCTTGTTGCATAAGCTCTACATGGTTGCAAGGTTATGAAAGCATCCAAGTTTTATATTACATTACTGCACCAGACTGGATATGGGAGATTTTATCCTGGAAAAACCTTGAGATTAGTGCATTACAGAACATTGGTTTATGATACATTAGCTGCGTTTCCATTACAAGTGTGTGTGAGACTTTGTTGATATTTTGCTAATGTAAAAATAAACAAAAAATTGCTGTATTTCCATTCAATGAGAAATACAGTTAAAAGTCACGTGAATAATTTTGTTCTTGCAATAAATCATTCAAAACATCATCCGCCTACCACTTCCTGTTGTCTTTTTCGTCAGTTGTAAAATCCAGTTGTTCATCACATCACTCGTATGATACGAAAAGTGTTTCCATTGAAATGCACTAATTTAGAGCCAAAAACCCACCTCACAATACTGCAAAAACGAATCTTTCCTTTTTCAAAATTGTGTTTTCTTTAACCAAACTTAACATAGATTTTAAGGGAATTGGGAATGCAGCTGTGGTCACTAGATTGGAATGGGTATCCAGGACTGGTTTCAGGCATCTGGCCTGAATGCAAATGGCTTCCTACCATTGAATTGAATTTCAACTGGACCAATCGGCAAACAGAAGAAAGAGCTGTGTACCATGATTTTCTGCACCCTTTCAAAATGTTACTTTTTACATGCTTCCAAATACTGAATTAACATCAACAGCCATCTTGTTTGGCTCAGTATTGGGGACGTTTGTTGTGCACGTACTTTCCGGTCAGCTTTATAGAGTTGAAATCTCACATTACATACGTCACTGCCAAAAGTTCGCAATTTGGTCAAATTTAAACCTTAACAGGATTCACGCCTCCAGGAAGCGATCGTTTTTCAGTAGCCGAGAATCCAGACCTTCTGTATGAAGCGAAGCGTACAACATTACAACTGGACTGTAACTGTATTTACACTGATCACAAAATACAGCAAATCAATCACAAAAATAAATATGCTTAATAGAAATACACCAGATCTAAAAAAATAACTGGTTAGTTGTTTTGTTGGGTTTTTTTCAAAATTTGTGTTTTTCGCAAAACATTTTTTTCCACACCCCATGACCCCGCACTTTATTTAAAATGGAGTGCCTAAGATTCACATGACACTGTAATGTCATAAACATTACGTCTGTCATGAACATGGAGTCTTCATGAACGTTTATGACTGTTATGAAGTGTCATTTGGTAAATAATGAGACGTTTAAAGCAAAGTCCCATTAAAATCTTCATTAAAAGTGTCATTGTTTACTGACTAACACTTCTGGTAAATAACACCCCTTCTAATAGAGTTACCAACAATGTGTGAGGTATTTGCGTGAATACCTATTCAAAGATTCCTCAGGCATGAAAAAACACCCAGGTATGTTTTCAATGATGGAATAACATTAGAAAAAGCTAAACAAAAACCACCTGATTTTGCACAATGCCTCTCCTTTAAGCTGTACTCCATGTCCTCTGTTTTATTTTCCTTCTTTGCTCCAATCTGACTAGCTTGGCTCATTACTGCTAATCACTGATGATCTAACTCCAACCGTTTTTAAAGAGTCATCGTTTCCTTCAAGGACTTTCCCACTACAACCACTGAGAGGTGTGCATTTTTGTGGTGCCACACGTTTTCTTATATAAAATAATTGCGCAATGTAATGATGGAGCAGTCTGGGTTATTTGAGACAAGACATTGAGGTCCATTGCTTTCTAAAAGGAGACCAGTACATAACTGGGTGGGGGTGCGTTGAGGTCGTCCTCTGGGAGCTAAAAGAGGAGTTTGTACTTGACCTGGTTTACAAGCTCTGAGCACAATTCGACGATCTGCTTTGTCAGCTGCAAAAACTCACATCTTTAAACCTCATGATATGTAGTGAAGATGACAATTTAATGTAAGATATGATATTTTGCATTTATTTCAATTTTAGCAATGAAGTTTCACAGTTACAAGTAAAAAAAACAACAAAATCTCTGTACACTGGGACATTATTTAAATGTCAAAACAGCTGCATGTTTTATGCAGATCCAAAAACACAAAGAAAAGCAGTATGTAAGACTGTATTTTAAAAAATACACAATATATTAGCTGCTCAATGCTGATTCATGATACATGAATTATACCACTGAATAGTTTTGTAAATTTAAGCTACAAAAATATCACCAAAACATTGTGGTGGCATTAAATATAAAGTGTAATGGAGCTTTAAGAGACTTCTTTTTTGAATGTTTAAACAGAAGTTTAGTAACTATTTCCAAGCTTCAGACCTTCTGCTGCATGGAGAATGCTTGTGCTCACATTATAGATGACTGGGCACGTTTGCCATTATGTCATTCAGAAGAGACTCCAAACAGTCACCGTTTGGTCTGAATGGACCTTTGTAATCCCACCTTTATTCTACAGCTTTCTAAAACCATGAGACTCATATTGTACTGGATCCAGATCCTACAAGCACTAAGAAGTAGCACCAAACTGTAACACCTCTTCGTTTCTTGCCATTTCACCTGAAGAGTGTGAACAAGCTGAAGATGTCTTGTTTTTTCCCCCAAACATTTTAAAACAGTAGCGTGTCCATAAAGATCTTTTCCACAATCGGAGGTTGGGGAACAAGATCTGACAGTTTCAGGTAGAATATGCGCTGACGGCCTTGGGTGCTCAAAGTCCTGAGGTCAGGCAGTTTCCCAAGAAGTCGGGACAAGTAATTGGGCGGCAAGGACTCGGAGCCACAGCCAGACATGTGGTTTTTAAGGCAGCTGATGAGCTGGTTCTGAAAATCCTCCACGCGTTTGGGCTCCTTCAAACCATAACGATCTGCAATTAGACAGATGAACATGCTGAGATTCGTCTTTCACACTTTTGCAAACACAACAATTTCTAGTGACTTTTGAGAGTATCTAAAACCCTTGAACTTTTTCACATTTTGTCATGCTACAGCCACTAACTTCAGTATATTTCAATAGGAGTTTAGGTGGTTGCGTTTGTGTTCTGATGCAATCCTGTAGAGAAACACATTTTGTTGCAATTACAACAACCTGTTAGGAATGTTTCTCCAAGCTTTACACACTGAAAATCAGGCTCAGTCAGATTGGATGAAGAGTGTCTATGTGTCAGTTTTAATCTCTCACTTCAGGTTCTCAATCAGATTTAGAGAACCTAAATCCATAATCCACTGGGTCTTGGATTTAGGACGATTTCCTAAATCCTAATAGTCCAGTAGACTTGTTTGATTGGGGCAAAAATGGCAACATGTTACCTTTTCACCTGGTGTATTTGCTTTCACACAAAGGAACCAAACTGAAAAAAACAAATCACTCCCTCACTCTTGGCAGCACAGTATCGACAACTAATGAAGGAAACAGCTCAAAAACTTCTGAAGAAAACACTGAACACAACTTTCTTCTTCACAAAAATGTAAACAAAAGGGGAGCAGCACAAGATCATAGCGGATGTTGGATTTCTCTTGTCTTTGGAAAAAAGACCTCAATCCATTTGTCCCACTAGTTATCAGACTCTCGTGTTTAGGTTGTCCTACAGCTTGTATCCTGCGTTTGGAGCAGTTTCAGGTCTGCATGGCACGCGCATATGCATCCAGACCTCGTCAGAGTTCACTTCAACCAAACCAAAACCTAAGTTTGTTGGTGGACAAGAATTCACTTTTTGGTCCTCATTGGAGTTTGTGCATTCCCCAAGCGAACCAAGCTTTGATGGCATGGATGTCGCTGTAACTCTGGCTGCATCTTCAGGGCTATTGTCCTATTTGAAGGTAGACCTTCACCTTTTAAGTCTTTTGCAGCCTGTAACAGTTTGGGTTTTTTTCCAGAGTTGTCATATATTAGTCTCCATCTATTCATTGACAGATTTCATTGTCAATGCTGAAGAAAACCACATTTCACCGTGGGATGGACTGACGTGGTCGTGATGAAGTGCTATGCAAATTTTCCACCCCACACAGTATTCAGTTAACTTGTCAGACCAGAACACATGCCTCCACATGTTTAATGTGATGCTCTAAGCAAGACTTGTTATGGCTTATTTTCAAAAACCACCATCGGCCTGTTGGCTGCTTATTTAATGCTGTTCTTCACCAAACCATAGAAACTTTGAACTGGAAGGTTTGCAGTTATGCCATACTTTACAATGTTTCAGAGATAATGTTTTATAACCAAACCCAAACTCAAAACATCTCTACACCTTCCTCCCTGACTTGTCTGCTGTGTTTCTTGGTATACGTGAAAATATTTGTCCTCTTATGTCCTCCAACAAACTCCAAAACTGTATTTACAAGGTGAGATTGGTAAATGATGATTTGATGGATGTAAAAATGTAGAAAATATTGCATAATGTTTCTTCCGCTTCACAACAACATAAAATCCAACAAAAATTAGCGACTGTAACCTGATAAAGTGCACGAAAAGTTCAGTGAGTGTGTGAACTTTTGCAAGACATTGTGTCGCACAGATCATTGAGTCTGCATGTTACCCTTCACTCTGATAGGCTGACATATGACATTTTGTCATAAAGGAGCTTGTGTTACTCTTCCCTACACACCTGTTCTTCCAGTCTTATGTTGCATGAATACAATAAAACGTAAAGGAGATTTGCTGTGTGTATTCTTGCCTCGGCTGTCAAGGCTCAGTGGTATTTAAACTGAAATGGAGACCTGGATGTTAATCTTACCAGTGATTATGACCAAGGCTGTAAGGCAGGCGAAGGACTCCTCATCTAACTTCATGCAGTGAAGACTTTGAGAAAACTCCAGAATGGAGTTGATCCATTCCCCGAAGCTTCGAACACACTGTGTTTTGTGAAGTACGGTGCCGTCGCAGAAGATGAGTTCACCTGTTCCAGGGTTTGACCTTAAAAAAACCCCCACCAAAGTTTAGCTTGAAGTCTTTCTTTTAATGTCTTAAAGTAAATTTAATGTCTAAATGTTCCAAACACAAATGATTGGAAGTTGTAGTTACCGATAAGCAAGACGCAGAATGAAGAGTTCAATGAAAGCACATTCCAGCAGAAGTTCCTGATCCTCAAGACAGAAATTGGAGAAACCAGGGATGTCCTTCGCCCATTTCCTGATGGCCTCGAAAGACGCTGTGAGGAGGTCGTAAAAGTGCTTGACATTACTGGCGTCTTCCTTCTGGTCCGTGCTGAATTTCTGCTCAACATACTAAAAGAGAAATACAAAAACAGATGTTTAGGTCACAGGCTTTAGTCAAACTGCAACTCAAAAGTGTGGAAAGACTGTACTTATTCACCTTAGAGTAATCTAGAGCGCCGATGCTGGGGTTTGATTCCGTTTGGGCTCGAACTAGGGAAGCAATCATGTTTACTGGGGGTACTGGGGCAGGCGTGTCCTGAACCACTTTAGGCTTTGAAGGTAGACGACCTCTGCGGCCTTTCAGGCTGTCTGTTCTCACAACTGTAAGGAAGAAAAAACATTCAAGTTCAGTTTGTTTCTACAGTTACAAAGCTGACAGCATGCAAAATAAGGTTTTTGTTATGCTTTAGGATAACTGCTTGTAATTATGGCACTTGAGGACACACTAAAAGTTAAAAGTTCTTAAGATTTTGCAAGGCTTTTTTATGTGACGTAGTGACAGTATTGTAAAAAGTGGCAAAATATCCCTGAAATCTAATTTGAGGAATTAAAATGAGCAAAATATCTTTAAATATTTGAAAGCATGTCGCAAATGCACTAAACAAATCTCTTTATGACATAAAGTTTTTGCTTTAATGCAGCAGAGTGATTTATTTCAACAAAGAATGAGTGAGAATGAAATCAGACTGCAACAGGGGTTCCCCTTATAACCAATTAATTGGGATATAATAAGGAGCCACCGCAGATTGGTAAGTAAAATACTATTAACGCTGCAAAATCACAAAATCTTACCAAGTCTTTCGGTCTAATTTCTAGTGTAAATATGGCAGTAATAGTATAACAATAAAAAGTTATAGTACGACAAGTTTTTAGCAAGAAATAAGAGCTTGTTTTAAGTCAGGAATCAGGAATATTTCATTTATAAGAAGAAATTAAGTACCAGTGGAACTAGTACTTTATCAATATTAAGGTATTATTCGTATTTGTAAGTTAGATTTGTCAGTGAAATTGCAGGTTTAACTTGGTGAATCTTAGAATGATTAACTCGAGCCTCCAGACTGAGCGCCGATGTTTTTAAAGAACAGGAAGAAACTCATGGTAGGAGTTAGGAGAACTCAGATGCGTTCACGGTAATACAAAGAGGAAATCTTTGTATGCAACATCTGGCAGCAGTTTCCTCTTCAGAGAAATAGTAAATAATTTATCTGCAGTCAGGTCCGGGTTGACTTACCTTCCTTCACCATCCCCACAGCGAGGCACTTCTGGAAGCGGCAGAACTGGCACCGATTGCGCCTCTTCTTGTCCACAGGACAGTCTTTGTTGGCATTGCAAACGTATCTGGAGTTTTTCTGCACTGTTCGCTGCAAAACAAGACGCAGAAGGGTTATTATAGTTAACTAAAACCAACAAAATAACAAAATCTGACATGAATAAAAATGGTAATTAATGAGGACAAACTACAACTAAATGAACTACAAAACATACTGAAGACATACATTTGATATCCTTCATTTTTGTGTTTATTAATCTATTTGTTAGCCTATTGAGCTGTTGTGAAATAGTTTTTATTCCCCACACAAGCAGATTAAGTCAGCTGTTGGCAAATTATGGTACTCCATAATCCACTGGGAGGAATTTATGCTAGTCCGCAAAATGGCGACTAAAAAGTCTGTTGGTTGTTCAACCACAGTTGAACAAATTTAGTTTGAAAATGGTGTCTTCAGTTGAATAATCATTACCCAATCGATGCACACATAATTTTGAATCTTGAATCCTGCAGCTAAAAATCAACCAAAGTATGAAAAAACCTGGAACCACTATTATAATGAATAAAAACTCAAAGTAGCATAAAGCTTGCAAAGCAAGTCCAAAAACTGAGTTTAAAAAAAAGGTCACAACAAAATACAATAAACTATAATGAAAAACCCAGAACTATTACAACCCTTGTGTGAACTTCACTGAGGCACAGAAATGTTTTTTTTTCTTCTTTCTACATATATTTATGAGATGTTTACCTTGAAAAAGCCCTTACATCCCTCACAGGTGCGAACGCCGTAGTGCTGACAGGAAGCATGGTCTCCACACACGGCGCAGTCGCCCTCGTTTCCACGTTTCAGTTTGGGCGATAAACTGGCGTCCAGCTGTTCGGTGCCATGAAGGCCGAACCCCGGATCCCTCACTGCAGTCGGGAAGGTCAGTCCGGATTGAAGAGGGTGAGCCAAAGCAAAAAGTTCCTGCTCTTGCAAAAGCGACGTCCCAAAATGAGACACGTCCTCCACGGGCCCGGAGCCGAATGGAAATAAAGTGGGTGCGTTTGGTCCTGAGATGTCCTTGGCCATCCAACATTCAGGACTGGCCGAATATGTCCCAAAAACTGAATCCCAGTTGGACGCCGGCTGGCTCTGAAATCCGGGCGTCGAAGGGGACGAAGCTGCGGCAGGGCTGCCGTAATAATCCGATCCACTGGGAGACATGGCCTCCCCTGGATAGTTCAGCATAAGCGGCCCTGGGTAGCAGCCGTAGATTTGTAGATCCTCCATGTTGAACTGTCCCTCCTGGTGCGAGGGAGACGCGACTGCTGGGGCTGTAGTGAACTGGCAGGAGTAGGCTTCGTAGTCCTCAGCGGGCGCACGCAGCACCTGAGCGGCACTCGGCAGGGAAGAGGCGGAATGGTGCTGCGGGCTGCTCATGTCCAGCCAAGAGGTGATGTCTGCGCCCTGAGACTCCAAGCTGCTCATGCTGTTCTCATAGAGCTGAGATCCGTGCTGGGGATGTATGCAAGTCATGGCTGAAAAACTGTGAAATATTTTAAAAACTGTTAATGAAGTTAAAAATATTCACACCCCTTAAACTTAGGGCTGGGTAATCAATCAATAACAATATATATCAGATAGACACGTGATCAATATCAATAGATAAGACCTCTGATAGAATATTCACTGAATTACAGAAACACAGCATTCTGGGGAATGTAGGCAGAGGAAAGACCTCTTACAAGCGAGGATGGTGGCATCAACTAACTCACTCGCTCATTGGTTACCTAGCAACAACTTGCTGAGTAACTTGTGGTTGCCTAGCAACAACATTCTGCTAACTTGCGCAGCAGCAGTTTAAGGTTTGGCGGCAGCATTTCAGATATTTAAAGCAAAAAGAAACACCTAATCAATAATTATGATCTAAGATCACATTTACAAGAGAAACTTCTTTTGAGAAAACAAACAAAAATAAAAAAATATATATAAGAATTTAAGAAAGTTGACTCTATTAAGCTACAATGTAAGAACACAAAATCTTACTAAGTATTTAAGTGCAAGTCAAATATTTGTACCATTTTCTAGTACAAATATCTAAGAGCTTGTTTTAGGTAAATCATTTCTTAATATTGATGATAAAATGCTGGTTCCACTGGCTGATTATTTTACTGATAAAAGAAAAATATCCTGTTATGAGTGAAATAATCTGTCATTTTTCCAATAAAAGACAGGTAATAGTTAATTGGAAATTCAAGCCTCTCTGGAACGACTAAGATATTAATGTTTCCAGATGCGCTTCATACAATTTGGTTGTGCATTTTTGCAAAAAATAATGTAACATAATTATAGTCTCTAACTCCTGAAAGCTGGTAGAGAAATTAAACACCAGACTTTCCAGTGTAGTAGAAGTAAACTATAATCAATTGACTAAAACATTTTGAAAACAAAGTTTTCAAATGTAAAATAAAGATTTTATTTAATCTTTGAAATTATGCATTTTCTCAACAAAAAATAACCTTAAGTTTGTAGCAGCAACGCGAGAAAATGTTCATAAATACTGAAATAATAATATATTCTCAGTTTATACACAAGTTAACAGTGCATCCAGAGGGAATTAAACTCATTCAATAACCTTCCATCTAAACATATTGTCCGAGTTTAGAGCTGCTCACGTCATCCTGCATTACATCGGAGTAAATTTAGAAATGAGATGTTGCGTTTAAAGACCGACCCAACACATGGACTCGCCAGGTTTGCTCAACACAAACTTTAATCTACGGATATTTAACGCAAATGAAACAACGTGTATCTCAATAAAACTCTAAAACAAGCTGCTTTCCGTCCTGAGTTGAAAGAGAAAGAAAAGCTTATTTCCTACGTATGAATGTTTTGTTTTTATTATAAATCTGAAGCCGTTTCTTACCTGTCTGGTCAGAACGAGGGTTCAAACCAGTCTACAAGCGACCATGTGTCATCTCCAGCGAGTCCCAGCTGAGCGGCAGTCCCTGCGCCCCGCTGCGCGCTGCGCTCTTATACTTCTCTTCAACTTCACCTCAGCGTCTCCATGACGCCACTGAGAGGTTTCCACGCGAGTGTGCGCGGTGGGCGGGGAGGTTTCCGACCCGCAGCCAATCACGAGAGCGCGCTCGACAGAACAGCCGTCTGATGACGCACTACGGGATTCCGCTGACGCGCATTCAGCGAAGAACCGCAGCGACGTCCTCCAGACTCAGATAAAGCCCGTTAAATCTGAATTAAAGCGCTTCCCGCTGCAGGCAGATCCCGGCACACCGAGCTAAACTTTACTTTTTCTTTCATTTTTTTTAATGTTATGGTGCAAATGAGTAGGAAACAAAAGAGAGACAAATGATAGCATCACATAGAAACAGGAAGTACTTTCAGGCCGTTCTTAGAGAGTTTTCAAGAAGAAATACTCTGGAAAAAGGATCCACATGTGCTCAAATTTAAAATATTTCCTATTTCTCTCTGGTTAGACATGTATCACTGCTTTTATTTTTTCTTTTTTTTCTTTTGTTGCTGCGATGGAATAGTTCTCCAAAATGAAATTTTACCAAATAAGTGCAATTTATAGTGTACAAATATATTGGTACACAATTAATAAGACAAAACTAAATTAGAAACTTTCCAGCAATGCAATATCTTGTTTTAAGTAAATAATTCCTCAGTATGGATGAAAAGGTACTGGCAGATAATTCCACTTTTAACATGGGAAAGATGTATTGCTATTAGAGAAAACATTTCAGTAAGATATAATAGCTTGTTTTGAGTGAATAATTTCTTAATATTGATGAAAAAGTCCCAGCTCCACTGTCATAATATTCCCTTTGTAACAAGGCATTTTTCCTGTTTTAAAATAATCTGTTGTATTTTTTCATAAATTTTAAGGAATTATTGGCTTAAAACAAGCAAGTGTAACTTTCTGAACAAAGTTAGTTTTATCTTAATTCAAGTGTACTAAGATATTTGCTCTAGAAACTAGAATAAAATGACTTGGTAAGGTTGTATGTTTCTGCAGTTATAAAATGTTTCCACTTCAGGCAAAAATATATTTGTTAAATAAGCGAATTTGTCCTCATTATTGGTGAAGAAAAGTAAATTGTTTAATGACTTGTCTGCTAGTTTGTAGTCTGGTTTTAGTGAGATTTGGCCTTTCACCAATTTATGATATTAACGCAAGCTTGTTTACACCAACCAGGTGAAAATGCGCATTTACCATAATCTGGTACTATGCATCTTAACTTTTTAACAGTTAATGAAATGTTGTTCATCGTGTCTGAGTAAATAAATAAAAAGTATAAACAGAACTCAATAATATTCACTGAAAAAATCACCAAAGTTAAAAGTTCGAATTTAAAAATAAAATCAGCTGGTAGTCCCACAAAGTGCTGAGCTTGTTTCTGTAATTTAAGATGCAATTCATCTCATTATTTATTACTCACATGTGTATTTTTAGCCTTGCAAAGAGCAATAGACTTGAGTTTCAGACAGGGGTACAATGCCATGTGCCCAGGTTGCCACATGACATGGCAACAGCTGGGGTTGTAACATTTCAATTAAATGCACCAAATTACACTTTATTCTGCAGCATATATTAAATGAGACTAATTCTGACATGTGGTTTGGTCTTCACATCACACGGTGCCCATTTTCTGCTTGAATTGCTAACAATTAGATAAACTTATATGAAGTTTGGAGTTAAAACCTCCAACTGAATCCATTCTGAACAGGTGATTAAAAGATGAGGCGCGTCAGGACAAGTCAGAAAAGTACAAAATTACTAATTATTTTAACAGATAATTGTAAATAAACTGCAACAAATACCAGAGATAGATCGTTCCAAAAATATGTTGAGTAGTTTCTTTAAATGTGGTTATTTTAATTCTGTTAAAGCATTAACCGAATACAAATACGTACACATTTTTTTATATTTGTGAAAATTTGAAAATCATGTGCAATTTTCCACAATTTTGCACTTCTTTGCATTATCCTGTCAGATAAAACCCCAATAAAACACGTTTATGGTTGAAAAAGTTATGCAAAACATGGTACAAACACATGGACACAAATATTTAATTCATAAAATATGACTCCAAAACAGGACATTATGATAATAAAATTATTTTTCTGTCAGTTTAATTTAAAACTCACCCAAAGTGAATCCACCATCAGCTTCCAAAACAAATTTTTAATGTAGATTTTTTTTTTCCTTTTTTTGCCACTTTGAACTGGAAACTGAACCTCAAGCACTTGATCTGTTTTTATTTCTGTTTTTATTCTCCTAAGAGCACAATAAATGATTTTATGTGTCTTGTTATCTGCATTATCAGGCTGTTCCTGTTGTTTATGACATTTTATTAGATCCTTTCTCTAATTCCAACCATTATTTTCAAATTGACTCCAGTAATTTGAATTTCTACCAGTCTTTTCTGAGACATTTTAGACTTACATAATGGCTCAATCATTAATCTCATTATGTTTTGCCGCAGATACAGTGCCATCTCTCTGTGCACCACCTTTTTCTGTTCTAAAACTTCAACTAAGCTTCTACAAAGGCTTCAAGTTTGATTAAAAATATTTCCGGAACAGCAGCGAGGGGATCCACAAAGAAGATTTCCTTTGTAATGTGTATGTTATGAGATGAAAACAGTTTTAAAAGCAGGATTTATCCAACCTTGTAAGCTCCTCTGGATGAAAAACAGAGCGACAGCTGAAGTCAAATCCTTGATACTTTGCATGCAGATGTAAATGAAGCAGAAAAGATGCTATCTGCTGCGCTTTGCATGTTGTTCATTTTCCAGAATTCCACATCCTATTTCTACTTATGATTACCATTTATTAATCTAGATGTTTCCAATGCCTGGAGAACGTTCTAATTCAATTTATAGCCCTTATTTGGTCATTTTTAGAAAACACAAACTCGTGTTTTTCCAGAGCAGAACGGAGGCTTTAATAGTCCACCACAGGCTTGAATAGCACAAGTGTTGACAGATTTCTTGTGATGTTTATTTTTAGCCCACTTATACGTTTCAAGTTATAAAACAGATTGTAATATCAGGCAAACATAGCCTAAGTTAATAAAAACAAATAGTTTTCAGAATTCAGAATTTATTAAGGGAAAGACAGTTATCTAAACCAACTTGACTGTTTTTTTTGTCGCTAACTGGTGAACATGAAGATCTGAAGTCAAACTCTTCTTTGCAGAATTTTTTTAATTCTGCAAAGAAGAGTTTTATGGAACAAGCTTTGAATTTCACTTTCAGAGGAAACTCACACAACTCAAATGTGTTTAAGCTAAAGGTGACAAACTGGTGGCTTGATATTCTCCCTCAAGTTTTTCTGTTAAAGTTTTCATTTTCTGGCAAAGCAGCTCAGACTCTCACTGCACCTCCACCATGTTTGACTGGCACAATATTCAGGTATTTAGGGCTCTTCTTTACTTTTTGGTCAGTAATTGTTTGGTTTTACAGCTCTGTCATGGAGGCCATTTATGTCCTCCTTGTTGCTCAATCATAACTTTTGACCTTGTCAGAGGAAAGCGAGATCTGCAGTGGTTTTTCTGGGTTCTTCCAACGCATCATTGATGAATCTGAATTGAAAAGGCTTTAAATTCAGTTAAAATTTGCACCAACTGGATCTTAAATGTTGTTGAAACTCATATTATCCAATCATCTTCAAACATTATGAACGGTGATGCTGAGGGCAGGAAGGATCTCCTTAAAAAGTTTAATTTATCTAAAGTTAAAACCTTAAAATGTCTTAAATTCTTTAAAAAATAAGTTGGCTTTTAATATGTTATTCCCAGGTGGTAAATTTTATCTTATTATTACATTTACCTAATGTCTGTGGTTGAGGCTACCGCTAACTAGCTGCTAATATATCCTTAGCTAGCTAGCTTTTTAGCAAATGCTAATTTATCGCCATTTGGCGGAACAAAGTTTGTACATTTCTGTGGAGATATGGGTCTTAAATTCCATTCAAAATGGAAATTTGTTTTTAAATGAAATAAATAACATTTCTGTTATTTTGGTTTTAGAAATTGTTTCTTCAGGTGTGTGAAAAACCTCCAGAGTATTTGATTTTTATGAATTGAAAAGCTAGTAACCGTACTGAAATCAAGTTCTAACTTATTGATAAAACATTAAGAATGATTTTTATTTTAATCGGTGAGAATAGATCTGTAGAGATCACTTCTAAATGTTTAAGAGTGAATTTGTGTATTTGTTGTGATGAATGTAATTAGTAATTTTTAAGCTATATTTTTTCTCATAGGGCCTGTTGTTTTAATATTTCTTTAATAAATGACATTGTGATGAACTAATTGTAGCAAACAGAGGAAAAACAGAAACGATCTTTTCTCAGCACAAATTAAAATTCCTAAAGTTAATTGTGTCTCTCATTCAGTCCAGTTTGAATGAAAATCTGCTCCATCTTTAAAAATGCCGCCTCACAAACGGTGATAATCATCCTGCTGAAAACTGGTGTCCAAAGTGTGGCCCAGGGGCCACTTGTGGCCCTTGGATGGATTTTGTGCGGCCCCCAACTGCAATTCAAAAATGACACAAATTTGGCCAGTAGGTGCAAATTGAGACGTTTAATTTGTAATCAGGGTAAAAATTGCTACCAACATAATTTTCTTACACAGGAAAATGTCATTTATTGCACAAAGTATTTGAGTTCTTATAACCAAGTTTTAACAAAAGGAAAAACCAAATTCAGCCAGAGATTTTTACCGAAAAGCAAATTTTGCTGCACCCAAATCAGCTTTTATTATTTCTTAAACTTGGCTACGAATATTCTTGAAAATAAATGTATCCAATCGAGCCTAAAAGAAACTAAAAACTGGATGTCTTTCTTTTAAACCAGCAAACTTGCAACATTAAAATAGTTGTAAGTAGTAAGTTTATGCCACAAAAACTAAAAAAAGTAGATTAATATCAGAAAATTTCTAGAAAACACTTGGAAATTTCTAAATTTTAAAATTTCTTTTGAAAATTTTTCTAGAACAGTAAAAATTTACTCCTTTTTTTTCTTCCTACAACGGCCATAATACACTCATAAAAACCGCTTTCACGTTTTGGATCTAGAATAAACTCTCTGCTACTTTATTTGCCCAAATTTATGTTCGGGTTTTTTCTTTGAGTCCACAATTTGGGCCCATGTGACAAAAAGTTTGTACCCCCTTGGCGAATGTAAACCGAAGCCCTGCATGTAATTAACTCATTAACTCCACCATCTTACAAACCAAGCAGCCTCTTTTCTTGCCCACTCTATCAGGAGATAAAGTTACATCTGATGCATCTTACATTCTAGACTTAAAATATCTACATGCAGTGGGAAGGAAACCTGGAAGGTCATGACAAGCCAATCATGTTCAGATGTAACTTTGCTCCCGTCGGTGTCTGCTTTGCAAGAGGTCGTGTGTATTCTCATACTGGATCTGCAACATGTGCATTGCTTTGTTGTGGGAATCTCTAAGTATGTTTAACATGTTTCCGGTCTGAGTACATGCTGGGTTCACCGGAAGTACGCAGAAACAGATGAGAATAATTCAGGGTCAGATGGAAAATTGCACAAGTGACTACAACAACCTCAAATTTAAATATGCTTTGTTGATGCCGAACATGGTAAACCAATAAATAAAAATCTGAAAATTCAGGCAGTTATTTGCCTCCAGTTCGCCTAAAAAATAAAAAAAAAATCCAACAAAATCGATTACTGTAGGAACAGCCTTCAGTCAGAAGCCTCTTCGGATGTGTTGTAACACTGACTGCTATCAGAGAGTCTTCCTGCCCAAAGCGTCACCAAAAAATTAAAAAAATATCACAAAACAGAGAAAAAGAAGCAGAAAGTGTTTTAAAGAATGAGTATTATCAACAGTGTGTGTGTGAATAAATTTATTTAACTGAATTGAAGTTTTGCAGTGTTGTGTATTTGGTGTGATTTGGTGTGTTTGTATTTCTCTCTCAAAAGAGTTTTTCCATTAGCAGGGAAATTATTAACCAGCTACTAGTAACTGAGCTATTTTTAAGCTGTTGTACCAAAAGCAGAAGATGATTAGAATAAAACACCCTCAGTGCGAATCTCTGTGAAATAGCAGAAATGATGTTTTGCACCATGTACATATTTGGAGATCCTACAATCTGAACCCATGACGAAAACATGAAGCGGCCTCTTTGTGACTTCCCTTTCTCTTTTTTTTTATCAACCAACATGTGAGGTTTTTTTTAATCTCACTCCCACATTCCTTCTTAAGGCTAAAGTCGCCACTGTCCTTATCGAGTTCCACTTTCCAGCTTTAAAAGTGAAATGATCAGACTTCCACATCTCAACCACGTATCATGTTTTACAAACACATCTCATGAATTATGACCTTCTTCTTTCCACACCTCTAATTCTGTTGCGGTTCTGTTTGTACTGGAGTTTATTTTATAAAGTGTTAGATAATAATTGAGTCGCGGTATCTTTTTAGAGTCTGTAAGACAATAGGTCACAAGATGCTTCAGGTCAACAGCAGACGTGAAGCATCTGTGGTCGCTTCAAATGTCTTTAGTTTGCCTCCATTTGCAGCAGATGGAATTTTTTCATAAAAATACTGTTAAGGCGCCATCTGGTGGCAGAACCTGGGACCGCAGCTGTTTGCTTAATAAATCCAGAGCAGGAGGAAAAAGAACAACATGGACAGAAAATGATGGAGGTTAAACTCCATCAGATTCATCATCAAGATTTAAATTGTGCTAAAAACCAATTTTCCCTAAAGAGAAACAGTTTGACTGGAGGAAAAAGAGATTGAGTGGTAAGTTTGTTATTGAAAAAAAACAAAAACAACAACATTGGTCACTTCATTTCCTATATTCCTATATTATTCCTAGTAGTATTCCTATACCACGGTGTGTGGACCAGAAAAAATAAAGTAAAATAAAATTCTGAGAATAAAATTGTATAAGAATAACATTGAAATAATAATATTACCAGAATAATATTATTTAGGTAATATTATGACTATATTATCTTGAAATATTACTGCGTACTTATTGTAATTATTTTGACTTTATTCTCTCTTTTCTCACTTTATTATTATGCGACTTTATTCTCATAATGTTATGATTTTATTCTCGTAAAACTACGACAGTATTCTCGCGTTATTTTGACTTCATTCTCTTATGAGTTTATTCTCAAAATGTTGACTTTTTTCTCGAATTATTTCGACTTTACTCTTCTAATATTTTCAGACCTTTTGAGTCTAATTCCTTCTTTCTTTCTTTCTTTCTTTCTTTCTTTCTTTCTTTCTTTCTTTCTTTCTTTCTTTCTTTCTTTCTTTCTTTTTGTATTTCTCATATTTCTTTCTCCTTGAATGTCAACTTGGAACAACAAGTTTCTATATCTATTTTTAAAAGCGAAATTAATCATATTTATATTTCAAAATAAAATTAAACTAAAATAGAGGAATACACAGTGTATTGCAAAGCCCCAGTAGTTCAGCTGAATTACCACTAGAGGGCAGCGTCCTAACATTTGTTGTGCAGATTAAACTGAATTTTTAACAGACATAATAAATACACTTCGTTTAGTCTGGACTCATTTAGATTCATATGTTTTCATACTTGTGTTTGTTATTTTTGTTATTTTATTTACTTAATTTATTTCACATTTAGGTCATATTTAAATTACTTGTAATTTTACACTTATGCCATAAATGTGATGGATGCCCTTATATTTATAATGTGGATATTTAAGTCTTTGAATGAGAATGGCTTCACAATAACATAAACAAATTCTGATTCTCCTTTCTACAAAAGGTAATGTTTCTCAGAATATCACATTGGTGTGAAAGTTTAGCAAAGTTTCCTTCAGAAGCAAAATAATCAGATTCTGCTCTTTTTTCGGATGTTTTTTTGGTTTCCACGGGTAGGATGATGCAAAGATTTAACATGCTAAAGGGCTCAACAATGACTGAATCCACAGAAATATTGAATTTAATTGGTCTTCCGAATGTAAAAAAAAAAGTTAAATATTGTAGATTATTGGTTTCCAATTGATGTCTGGAAGACATTAGAAATATTTATGTGGAGAAGGAAAGAGGAAGACGACCACAACACAAATGTCAGACGGTTACATGCATCATACATGCTTCCAGATAAATGTATCTGAAAGCTGAGGGTTGTTTTCCAGTGCAAAGGTGCAGCTGAGAAACTCACATCAGTAAAATCTTCCTGTGGATCTTTGCAGTGACTCAAAGTGACTCTGAACTTCGTTTCTATTAAGGTTCCCAGGATGAGTGCATTAAGTGAAAGTGATGAAGACATCAGCGTGTCGTCATCGTTGGCATTTCGTCGGAGAATGTTTTGAAGTCTGCCTGCATGCTTGTCTTTGTCACCGCAGAGGGGGACAAACTGGACTCTGTTGTCCGTTTGTAGGTCACAGGAATGCCCACCGCCCCTTTAAACGTTCCCACTCTCACATTCCTCCCTCATCAGCTGCCCACAGAGCAGCAGAACCGGGTCTAATCTCTGAGGCACGTCTGTCTGGTCTAGAGCCGACAAATTTAAATATACAAGATGGTGCAGCATTTAGGTTTTTTTTGTTACATCCATGGTTCTGGCTCACAGCAGACTGAGTCAGAACCAAACATGGAGAAAAGCAGCATTCAGCTTCTACGCACCACAAATCGAATCTTTTTGTGTTTTTCTTTTTGTCAAATAATAAAAGTTGATTTTAAAAAAATAATAACTTCAAAATACTCTAACCTACTGAAAATAGAAGCACACAGCATATGTCCAGTGTCCGTTTTTATCAGAAAATAATCACTTTTTGATGTTGTGAACACACAGATTTAGTGTAAATGGGCTGCAGTCATTTTGTGACCCAGAAATGCTAAGTTCTTTGGTATACACCACAATCTGCCTAAAGCACAGGATATATTCAGGTCTGGTGAAAATGAAGAGCCCATTGAAAACCTCCTGGTTATTCCTCCACATATTGATTCCTAAACTCTTCCTGGGTTAAGACATTAGTTTTGTTGTTTCTAAATGAACATTAACGTGTTTTCTTTGCTTTATTTGAGGTCTGAAAGTTCTGAATCTTTTTTGGTTTTTTGACCGTTTCTCATTGTCCGCTAATAAAAACAAAATTTTTGCTTGAAATTTCAGAGACACGTCGTCTGTAGTTCATAGAAAAAAACAACTATTTTACTCAAACATATTCCTATAAAAGGTAAAATCAAAGAAATTGATCATTGTAAGTGATCTCTTGATATTTTTCAGAGCTGTATGCTGAACAAAAGTGGCACAAGAATGGAGCCTTGAGGAACGCCATCCCTGATCTTTGTTTACTTACTGTAGATTCCTAATTTCAGAATTAAATTAGTCCCATTCTGCCTCGTAAAACTTGTAGCAGAAAGCAAAAACCCAGTTTGACTATACAAGTGTGTGGATTTAAGTGAGTGTTTTTATGTGGGTCTCGTTGGTAACTTAACATCTGAACTCTAGGAAAAAAAGTGGGAGGGCAAGAGCAGTAAAAGGAAATCACTGGTTAATACCTTTTCCATTTGTTAAGGAGATACTGTGTGTTCTTTTTTAAAAACTCTTACATTAATTTAGATAAAGTGGGAAATGTGTGTGATTTGGTTAAAATGTGATAAAAATGACCACTGTTTGAATGAATACTTGGTCACGCTGTTACAACAATAAGGTCAGAGTCTGAGGCAGGAAGCGCCTCGAGTTCACACCTCGTTTTGTCTCTTCATGGTTTACAGGGCACCTGGTTGCGGTGAGGTTTGTTGTCGCCACCTTTTGGCGGAGGCGTGAACGAGGGTGGGGAATGTTTTCACAGTTCCCACCCTGCGGAGGGCCTGGAAGGGGACGTATCATGCAAATTCTCATTTGGCACGTTTTCCTATTTCAGTTTGGGTTCCTGCTGCTTCTACAAACAGCCCAGCACTGCAAAACCACAACATTTCAACAAGTAATTTTGGTCTAGTTTCTAATTAGATTGGCAGATAATTTCACTTGTATTAAGACATTTTCCAAAGTGAAATAATCTGACAATGGCACCAACACCTTTTCATCAATTTTAAGGAGTTTTTGACTTAAAACAAGCTCCTATATCCTGCTTAAAAGTTAATTGTTAGTTATTTTTTTCCTATTTAATGTCTCAAAATGTATTAGCACAAGAAACTAGACAAAAATACTTTGTAAGATTTATGTTTTTGCGGTGAAAGACTTTAAAAGGTTTTGACAATAGGTTCATGTTTTTTGGTGTCTTGAAAACGATCCGTTTCAAAAACCTCCGGAGTGTAACGTCACAAATCAGCCGGCAGCGTGTTGTTACCTAGAAACCCCAGTGAAGCTCAGTCCGTTACCTAGTAACCCAAGATGAGCTCCTGCACATTTGGTCAGCTGGTGTGCTTTGTACAATGGCTGCTGGAAAAGAGAAATGTTTTGTTGTTGACTTACCGTCAAGAAACCGCACGCTGCATTCTTGTTGGTTGTGGAGAAGGCTCAACTAATACTTTTCAAAAATGTCTGGTTGTATAATTGTGCATCTGTTTGGAGCCATTTTCATGAGTAAATGTTGAGTATCCAGTGGCAACTTATTAAGATTTAAAGTGACAAGTCGCCCTAAAACAGTTCATTGTGAAAGTAGCTCAGAACAAATTAAAATCTCATTATCTAAGATTGATTTTGAGCTAATAAACATGTTTCTTTTTACAGTTCATAGACCTATCCTAACCTGTTTAAGGAAGCCTGACAGGTCGTCTTTAAATGCCCAGTCCTGCGGCCACAGATTGAGGAGCGGCGTTCGCTCAGGAACTCCCCCACACCCAGCAGCTCCTCACAGACCTTCACTGCTGCTGTTTTTGTTTCGGTTCCTCTGCAGGGCTGGGTCTCCCGCCACCACTGACTCACTAACACTGGCTCTTGGCTGACTTTACCCTCCCCTGATTTTTTTTCCCCCTTTCCAATGAATTTCCTCGTGTTTTTCCAAGTTCAGTTGCTGGATGAAGTGCCGGTGTTATTGTCTCAAAGTTTCCTGGATCTGTTCAAGTCCTGGACCTGCTTGTTTCACAGCGAATAGAGAGACTCTGTTAGGAGTGTGCTGTGCATGGTGTGCAGGTGAAATCCCCAAATAATACAAGGCCTCGTTTCTCAGTATTGGGCCGAGACTGAAACGACTGCAGTGGAAGGAGGGGGAGAAATGTCAGCCCCGCTGACATCCAGGGTAACTTTTCCCCGTCGTTTGGTCTATTTTCAAATTCCAGTGAATTCCCCCGGCTTCATCAGCGCAGAAAGTAAGAACAATCTAAAAATGAACAGCAAATATCTCCTACCGGGTGTGAAACAAATACTTACTACTCCCTCCCTTTGTTGTCACAAGATAACCTGCTGTTCAATATATAAAACATATTCATCACAATTTTTGCACAAAATCTTAGGTAATGAGATTTTAATCTGTTCTGAGCTCCTTCCAGAATGAGCTGTTTTAGGGAGTCCTGTCACTTTAAATCCAAATAAGCTGCTGGATCGCTGCTTGGGTTGCTAGGTAACGGACTGGCCTTTGCTTCGGTTGCTAGGTAACGGCGCACCGTCTCCTGAAATGTGACGTTACATTCCAGAGGGGCTCGTTTTCCGGAGACTAAAAAACCCGTAATTTATTAATCTGACATGGAGAAAAAACAATTTAACTTATAACATGGAAAAAATTTCCCCCTGGCAGATTATTTAACTTCTAACTAATATTTCTTTCATCAATATTAAGGAATTATCTACTTAGAACAAGCTCTTATATCTTGCTGAAAGTAAATTTTGTCTTATTTTAAGTGCACTAAGAAATTTGCACTAGAAACTAGACCAACACTACCTGGTAAGATTTTGTCTTTTGCAGTGAAGCTGCAGGTTTAACTTAGTAATTATTAGCAGATTAGTTAACTTGAGATTGTTTTTGTGTTTTTGCTCTGAAGGAAAATGTCTGACCGTCATTCGTGACCTGAAGCTCAGCTGCCCGCTGCGGTTGTGTTTTATTTCTGTTGGGATGCTGCTAAACATACCGTTCATGTTTAAAAGCTTTATTTAAATGTGACAAAAGTGTACTAAAGTGTTTTCCTTTTAGATGGAAGGACCTATTACATCTGCTTCTCAAATTTGTAACTCTAAAAGCAATAAAGGAAGAACACGAGTACGTTGACATCAAAACCACAGTGACGAAGAAAGCAAACTTCCTCTTTCGCCAGGATTTTTAAAAAAACGTGTTAATCTATTGTAACTCTGAGCGTCACGACGATCTTAGAGTATCTCCTTTCACAGTCGTCATCCGGTTCTCACATCCTCCTCATCATAAAACGTATGTGTGTCATCACCACAGATGAGTTATTTCTACCATCTTGGATCGAGCAGGAAGAAGTTTGAGGTGAGGCATCAGAGAAATAGAAAGAGTTTTAAAAGGAAAGCCCCTTTGTATACAGTATCAACCCACATGCTGTGTAAAAATGAAATATTGCAGAGCTCCAAGGTTGCTTAGGGTAAACCTGAGATGGGTTTAACACTCATCTGAAGAGTGTTGCATCTTGTTTACAGTACCATCAAACGATTAAGTCTCTTCTTCCAAAGAACAGGGATTGTTGCCATGTTGGGCTCGAGAACACAATACAGTATCTCTGGGCTCCGTGTTTTCCACATTAGTTCTTGGAAAATTAAAAATGAGTCAACATCCTTCCCCCTGTCACACAAACACTTTCCAGCTTCCAGAGTTTCTGCTGTCCGGTTCTGCGACACTCGGCAGAACCGGAGCTGCGGCTCTTCAATCTGCAAAGACTGGACGTCCAGAACCGACACGTCTGTTGGTGTGAAATGTACAAACTTATAGTTATTTGGGAAATGAGTCAAATGAAACATTTTCATTTACGTTTGTGACATGTGACCTGGCATTTGTTTAAAGATAAAACCGCCATGACACTTCCTGCTATTGTGTTTCAGGATCTCTCTGTCCTTGTTTGCACGCACACACTTTTATGTGTGTTTTATGTAACACACACTTGATGCATGGGGGAAAAAAGCCTTGTTTTGTTATACAGTACCTTGCAGCAACATTCATGCTGCTTCAATGCTCCACATTTAATCATATTACAACAGATTTTTAAATTATTTTATGCTACAAAACAAGTCTGCTGTGCGTCAGTGAACCAGATTTCTTGTATTATTTCTCATCTAAAAACTGATATTTTTGACTGTTCCTCATAAAATACATCAACAAACATCACTAAAGAGTCATTTTAAAGTTTTGCTAAAAAAAATCTCTATTAGATTCAGATCTGGACTTTGACTGGGCTGTTTCAAAACATGAATTTGCTTCACTCATTGCATCTCTGGTTGTATGTTAATTGTCGCTGTCGTGCTGTAAGGTGAATAGCAGAACAGTACTTATAAAAAGTGCTACTTTCACTGGCAGATTACTTAAAACAGGAAAAATGTCTTGCTGTAAGTGAAATTTTTTTTAAACAATATTCAAGAATTACTGACTTAAACAGCCTCCTATATGTTGCAGAAAAACTACTTTTGCGTTAGTTTTGTCTTATTTTAAGTGTATTACGGATATTTATACTAGATATTTGTCTAGATACCATCTATCTAGACAAAGATATTTGGTAAGACTTTGTGTTTTAGCAGTTTAATAACACAATGCACAATCAGCACTTCAAAACACAAAATTGTACCAAGTATTTGTCTATTTTTGAGTGCAAATATCTTATTACACTTGAAATACAACAAAGCTAACTTACTAGTAACTTCAGTAAAATATAGGAGCTTATTTTAAGCTAATAATATCTTCATATTGATTAAAAAGTTCTAGTACTTGGTAAGCTTTAGTTTTTGTAGTGTAATCTTCTTTAAACTTGATTTGAGATGCTTCTCTGTGCTTTGAGTTTGTGGACCAAACATAAGACTCAATATTTGGAAAAACACATTTTGTCATCGTTATGGGAACTGACTGGCTGCAGTAACTATATTAGAGTTACTTCCCTCACAGCAGAGTGAATACCTGCTGCTGTTACTCACCGTTCAGTCAGCTATGTCTGTCTTTGTGTGGGTGGAAGCAATAAAACATCAACAGGTGGTTCCTTATCTGCCTTTTGGTTCTCAAACACCATAAAACCATCATGGAAACAAGGAACCGGCTCAACGGCTGAATATTCGATCATCCTGAACCATCTGGACGAGACAAAGAATCAGTTTCTTCCATGTTTTGATGACCCTCCTCACGGGTTTCTAATACAACGTGTGAAACTTCGAGCCAGTGATCCATGTGGAGATCTGTTTCGAGAGGCGTTGGCTTCATGCAGCTGCTGTTTCCTGTGCTGGCTGTGACGCTGAATGGTCATGACTGTTTGATACTTTAGACGCACGAAGACGTGGAGTTTCACACCTGTCATCCATTTGAGCAGGAAATAAGATTATGGAGTAAAATATCAGTTTGTGAGAAAAGATGGAGGCTTTGGACGCAGTCACTGAACCTTAATTATAACCTGTTTTCCCATTTGTCGTCATCTTATCTCTTTAAACCTTCACATTAGCACACTTCTACCTCCGTGCTTTATTGCAATATTATTTTCTTTACATTTTTACCCTTTGGAAAATGAATAATTTGTGAAGTAAATATTGCAAAAACAAAGAATGTTTTGTATTTTTTGTCTAGTTCTTAATGTAAATATCTTGTAAGACAAAACTGACTTACAAGTATCTTTGCAGAAAGATGTAAGAGCTTGTATTGAATTAATACTTCCTTAAAAATGATGGAAAATTACTACCTCCACTTTTTGATCATTTCACTTATAACATGAGAACAATATTTTGTTATAAGTGAAATAATAAAAAAGTGGAATTAGGACGTTTTACTCAATATTAATGAATTAACTTAAAACTTTCATTTCTTGCTAAAAAGTTAATTTTAAGCTAGTTTGGTGTTATTTCAGCTGTACTAAGATATTTGCAATAGAAACTATTCAAAAATCCTCTGTAAGATTTTGAGTTTTTCATTCATTACTGATTGGAGAACCATAGATGCTTGTTTTGTTCTTTAACATCGAGGAAAGCAGCTGAAATCTACTGTTTTCAAGCAACAAATTACAATTTTAGAAACTTTTAACTTCCAATACAATTTTCTGAATTTTCTGAGTTGCTGAAATTGGACTTTTATGTCTAGATTTTTATTTCTAGAGATTAGACACAATAACTTGTGTTTTTGCTGCGTGTCCAGCGACTATAATGGATTGTAAGTTATGTGGCGCTAATTAATGTAAAGTTGTGTATTATCAATAAACGTATTTATCGAGCAATCCAAAATCTGTAGACTCATGTGGATGTAGAGTAAAAGTGGCCCAAGAGAGGAACCTTGAGGAACCACACATTATATTTACCAAATAACACAAGGTACGACTGCAGCTTAATTTATTTATTTTGAATTAAACATTTTAATGATTAACAAACATGGTCCCGATGAGTCTCATAGGTTAGGCCTCCTCCAAGTCTAAATATTTCTCCAGCTGATTAAACTCAATTCTAAACTCAGTTCGATTTATTTTGCAGCGGTTGTTCTGAATTTGCAGAAGGTCGCTGATGTGAGTAGTTAAATAATCTTAGTTAAATAATCTTTTTGTCTAAAGTAAAATAAGAAAAAAATGTTTTGTGCAGAAATGGAAAAGTGAGAGTTATAATGATTCATGTGGTGCCAACAGTGAATCATCCTGATACAGTCAGAGTGCAGATAAACTTCACATCCGAGGAGGGGGATTTAGTCACAACTTTAATTAAAAAACCCCCAAAACAAACACAGATCATAAAGTCACATTTGAACCTCTTACAACACTTTGCTAATTATCTGTGTATTTTCTGAGCAGTGCTATGAAAAAGATGAGAACCTTGAAAAATGGCATCTGTTGTCAGGAAATTAAACCCCACTGAGAACCAGAAACAGAAACCAACAAATTTGTTCAACCCAGACCACATGTGTCAAACTCAAGGCCCGGGGGCCAAATCTGGCCCACTGTAGCTTTTTATGTGGCCCACTAGACTCTAAATTACTTCAATAAGTCTCCAGTTTTTCACAATTTCACAAAATTCACATAAAATCTCCAAATTTTTTGTCTGATTTTACAGCAAATTTTTCTCAAAATTGGTCAAAAACATTGGGTTTAAGTGACTGTTGCCTCAGCCTTAATTGATGTCCTGTCATAGTCCGTGATCGAAACAGCGATTAATAAAAAGTTACATTTAGCATCATGCATTAATGCAAATATTGCAGAAAAATCCTCACAAATATTTTCAAATATTACTGACTTTTTACATAAATACAATATTTTTGAAGCAATTTTGTGACACAATGAACGTTTGGGCTCGATTATCCAAGTCGTGCTCCGTCCATCGCAGCTCTGACTGGTGTTATTATGATCTGTTATGTCTCCAAATAAACGGTGCGACTGTGTCTCATATTCAGCCTGTGAGTTTTCATCTTCATCATGACTGAGAATTGTGTTTTAATTGTTTCTCTGATGTCTTAAGATCTACTTTTTGGACTCACAGATGAGGCCAGGTGAAAATGCACAACTCGCCTCTGATAGATAAAAGCAACAAGCATTTAATAAACATCCATCTTATCTGGAACTCATACTGATTTGGTATCGCTTTTATTAATATTTTGGATCAATGCACCCATGTTTAGTACTGACCTTCCTTCTGTCCAGGACTTTTACAGGCCACAAGTCGGGAAAAACCTCTGCAGACTCCACACATCCTGGATCCTTTCTTTCTAAACGTTTTCCTGCAGGCAAGAGCTGCAAGGAGTCATTTGCAAAAAAATACAAATAAAGAAAAAGGCAGTTTCTACCCCCAAGCTGAACACTTAGCAACCAGAGCACACAGAAACTCTGCTGGGAAACAAAAACACACACATAACCTGTTAACTTTGGAAAACGCAACATTTTACAGAGTATTTTTGGTCCAGTTTCTGAAGTAAATACCTTCCTACACTTGAAATGAGACAAAAATAAACATACAAATGACTTTTCAGGAAGATACAGGAGCTTAATAATTCCTTAAAATGGATTGAATTCAGATTATTTCATTTATAACATTTTTTCCACATTATAAGTGAAATAATATGCCAGAGGATCTACTTTTACATCAATATTAAGGAACTACTGACCTAAAACATCTTGCTGAAAAGTTAACTGTGTGTTATTTAAAGTGTGAAAAAATATTTGCATAGAAATATTTCAAAAATTCTTTGCAAAATTTTGTTTTTACAGTGTAGATACCAAAGTCAAAGTCCTTCAGATTTTAATATTGCCTTCCCAACTGAACAAAAATATTTTTGCTGACCCGTTTTTAGTCATTTGTAATCATGTTTGGATGCATCGCATTAACAAATCAATAATTTAAGTTTTATAGCAGAGAAATTAACTTAAGTCAGATTCCACCTTCAGAACAGTTCAGATATTTTTCACTAATAAAATCAAACAGATCACATAACAAACGGGTTCATGTTAAAACTAATCTGCTTCATCGGGACCGTGTGGGTGTGTGGGATGTTTGATCAGATTTCACCGACAGCTGCAGGAGCAAACAACTGCCCAACTGCCACCAGACTTGCATTCACACGTTGCTTTACATTTACCAGCAGAACAAATGTCACAGTGCAGGACTTGTTCTCTTCAAAACCAGAGAATAAGCAACAAAATAAATCATGATTTCAGAAAGTAAAAAGGGAGGTAGCTTTATTATACTGTTTCTAACATGACACAACACCTGTTATGAACATCAAGGAGTCTTTATGAATGTTTCTGACTGTTAACATAAAATGTGATTTGGTAAATAATGACACTTTTAATTAAAATTTGCAATATACGTTGCAACGGAAGTGCAGTAAAAGTGCCAATTTAGCATTATTTGGTAAATAATTACATTTTTATGCAAAGGTCCATTAAAACCTACATTAAAAGTCAATTAAAAGAGTCAACTTTGCATTAAAAGTGTCAGTATTTACAGAATGACACTTCATGACATTGACCATTCATGAAGGCTCCTTCATGTTTATAACAGGTGTTATATCATGTTTATGACATAATGTCAGTCATTCCTTCAAATAAAGAATAAATACCTGGGAGTGTTTCTGCACAGAAAAAATGTGTGTATTTAGAAACCAGCTGGGAAAATTGATGTTTTATGTAACACAATGTTCCTATTAGATTCATTATCCTTATTGAAAAAGGTTCTGTATTAACATGACCTGAAATGTCACTCAGTGACGAAGAAGCCATCATTCGTAAAAGTAACAAACAAAAGCTGCTAATGGAGATAAATGTCATATGATGCCACAAAACTAAAACTCTTTGGCCATAATGATCATCAATACATGTAGTTTCTAGTGCAAATGTCTTAGTAAACTTAAAATAAAACAAAACTATATTACATGTAACTTTTCAGCAAGAAATATGAGCATATTTTAAGTCAAGAATTCCTTAATATAGATTTTTTTTAAGTGCCAGTTCTCATCGCAGATTATTTCAATTATTATATGGGAAAACGTCTTGCTATACGTGAAATAATCTGCCAGTGGAGAAATAGAGAAAACTGTGACTGGAATAGAAGGATGGAGGCAGCAGCGGCTGGAAGCTTAAATGCTGACAGTTTATTGCTGGAGGAACATGGGAGTCCAATTAATAAAATGTGAAACAACTGAAGGGGATTAGTAAATGACAGGCAGTGGGGTTAAATTAACAAACTTTGTAAACACTACGAGGAACATAAGAACATATAAAATACTAACAATCGACCTGCATTATTAAAAAAAACTAAGTGAAAACAAAACTCACTCTCCATGAAATCATGAAATTATTGCTGGCAGATTTTCAACTTCATCTCAAAACTTCAAATATGGTGAAAACCTGGACAAAAATGGACCAACAGTCCAACAAGTAAATAAAGTCAATAAACTATTTAACAAAAACCAAACCTGATTTTGCAGTGGATTAAGCAGACTAAACATTTCTTCAACTCTGCTGAATAGTTTTACAGATTTCTGTCCAGATTGGAGGCCAAATATTCAGTCAACATGAATCTCCATGTTCAAGGACATTTTTATCAAAAATTCATTAAATACTGATGGACTGAATGCAAATACTTGAACCTGTATGCTTGATTTAGAAGAAATAAAAAAAAGTCACATTTGTGCACCTTATTTATTCACTTACATAATAATTTTTGTTTGTAACAGATGTTAAGTTTAGAGTCTAAACTTAACATGAACTTCATGAACTTAAGAAACACAACTGTACGAGAATCTATATGGCTGTCTTTTTTTAAGACTCGTCATCCGTTGGGTTGTTTTATCTTTACGGTGGATTTCCTGCACATTTCTCAACCACATCCTGGGTCTTGACAGCCCACACAAGCTCTTATCCATGTGTGAGACACAGCAGCGCCCCACTACGCCCACCCATGCTTTGTGGCAGCACAGCTTTACGTTTTTTGTTTTTGGTAACATTTTGTGCCCATTTGTTTTTGCTTGACAATATCTTTTGTAGCGTTGATTGGATGTCTGTCCTTTGCACGCAAGCAGCTGGCTGTGTATGTCTTGAACCGAGTATCACAGTGCAGGAACACACCGAACTATGTATTGATCCAAAGACACAGTTGTGGTGTGTGATGCAGAAACTGCTTGAGAAAAGACTGTTACACCACAAAGGCTCAGTTCTGCCTAATAGGCAGACATACTTCTGCTTTTTAGAGCTTGGTTCTCATTGCTGGTAACCAGTAACAGGACCGGGTCAGTATACATATCGTTTTCTAATTGGGCTGTAAAACCACAAAATCTTACCAAGTATTTTTGGTCTAGTTTCTAGAGCAAATCTTTTAGTATACTTGAAATAAGACAAAACTAACTTACAAATAATGTTTTGGCAAGAAATATGGGTTTTATTTAAAGTCAACTATTCCATGAATTGAAAAAGTGCTTATAAGTGAAATAATCTGTTGTTGAACAAGATATTTATTCCATAAATTAAAATGCCTTGTTCCACTGGCACTTTTACATCAATATCATTGAATTATTGATTTAAAACAGGATACTATATCTTGCTAAAAAGTTACAAGCTACAAAATACTTTTGTGTTTTTGTAGCACAAAGCTTTGGATGTTTTCTATAATTGTTGAAATCCAGTGAATAGACGGTTTGCAGATTAGCTGAGTTTCTGGGAGCAAAATTTCACAAGAAGAAAAATTACACAATCTCGTTCCTGATCTGTTTCTGTTACATCAGCCGACGCACTGAGGAACAAAAATGGCTAAAATTAGTGTGAGGTTGCATGCGAGTAGACACACCACAACACTAAGGAAGTTGCAGATGCATGGGTTTATCAGCAAAGTGAAGCAATCATCAGCTGGAGGAGGCTTCTTCTCTGATGATATCAAGACTTGGGCTGCGTTCACCAACACATGAGCTTGTTTTAATAATTTCTTAATATTGATGAAATAGCACCAGTAGTTGACTTAGATCAAGGCATTTTATTTTTCCCATGTTGTAAGTGAAATAATCTACCGGATGAACTTGTATTTTTTGTCAATATTAAGAAATTATTAATTTAAAACAAGCTCATATTTCTTGCTGAAAATTTACCTATGAATTAGTTTTGTCTTATGTCACGTCTACTAATTAGACCAAAAATACTTGGTTTGGTGTTTTTGCTGTGTTAATGTGAGACATGCATCATAATTCTGAATCAGGCTGAAAATTATAATTATGAAAAATATGAAAGAAATCAGTGTCAGTGAAGCGCATACCATAATAATCTCACCACATCTGGCTCAAATATCCATAGACATGGATATACTAACATCCATAGACATGAATATGCTAACATCCATAGACATGGATATGCTAACATCCATAGACATGAATATGCTAACATCCATAGACATGGATATGCTAACATCCATAGACATGGATATGCTAACATCCATAGACATGGATATGCTAACATCCATAGACATGGACATGCCAACATCCATAGACATGGACATGCCAACATCCATAGACATGAATATGCTAACATCCATAGACATGGATATGCTAACATCCATAGACATGGATATGCTAACATCCATAGACATGGATATGCTAACATCCATAGACATGGACATGCCAACATCCATAGACATGGATATGCTAACATCCATGGATATGCTAACATCCATAGACATGGATTTGCTAACATCCTAACCGACTTCGTCATGAATTTCCAGTCAATGCTACACAAAAAGCTTTCACTATTAATTGTATTCTTTTTCCTTTGATTTTGTGACGATGCTATCGTCTCTCATTGCTAGATAAACTTCAAAGTCGATCCATAAACGTCCATCCGTTATTACTTCCGTAAACAGTGCGCTGCTGTGTGACGTCAACGTTCTTCTTCTGCGCATGCGGATTGTAACCGTTCCGCTAGAAGTCTCGGTCGGGTTTATTTACTAGTATTAACGAGATATAAAAATAGATTCGTTTCTGATATTATGTAATATACTGATTATATACATGATATATATGTTATGTAATAATAAGAAAAATATTTTTTTTTGACTGAATTGACAGCACTCAGTTTTAGATTAACATGATGCGTTCACCGGAAACATTATGACGTCATGTTTCAGGTCTGACTCTCATAGACTAGCCCGTACAGATTAGACCCCAAAGGATGCTTTCTGCAAACACAAAGCTGTGAAAGTGAGTGGAAGAGAAATCTCAGGCTGAGTTTACAGCTAAAGCTGGGATTTCCAAGCCAGGAACAATCTGACTGTCTCTTGCATAACCTGATGCAAATAACAGGAAAGATAAAGATCTCTGTGTTTTCACTTTGGTTTATGTCCTTAAGTGTAAAGATGTGCCAGATATCAACATATAATTGATCAAATTTAAGAGAGACAGCTGCAAAAAGCAACATCAACCAGAAAATGGCGGACATATTATGAGGTTTTTATTTTTAGGAAGGCAAAAATCAATTGGTAGTCATCAGCTGGTCAACCTATTTTTGGTTTGTTAAAAACCCCAACAAACAGTGTGCTTTGAAAATCAGACTAGCATTTTGTAATTTTATTTAATCAGATTTAAAGCTACTACAGTAACACCCAGAATTATTCAGACCCCTACCAAATAGATTTAATATACATTTTCAACCAAGAAACTTTTTCTGACAAACATGTCTTAAAAATTACCAAATAACATGAACTAAATGCACATTTTTGTAAGAAACTGCACATTGAAACATATTTATTCCTGCATAAAAATATTTTTTGGCCTCACAGCAACCTAACCCTAATTGTTGACCAATGATTTTGATGTTTCCACTGGCATTTCTGGTGCAATCTCTGAGGTTGGAAGATCTCCTTTCCATCTCTCTAATCTTTAGCTTCTATCAGATCAGTTGGAAGTGTGGCTGGGCAATTCCTGAGTGTTTATGCTGCTTCCTGTCAGAGGTGGCATGTTGATAAAATTGAAAGATTACTTCACACCCAACACTGCCAGGTTTCTGACTCATTTCAAGCTGAAGTGTACATCTGTAAACATTTCTTTCCTTGTTTATCATCAATTTTTGCTACTATGATTTTGAAAATTCTAATTGAGTTTATAAAAATGAGTTTGTATGTTTTGGTCCTTTAAAACAAGCTTCTATCATGATTAAAGTTACTTGTAAGTTAGTTTTGTCTTTTTTCAAGTGTACTAAGATATTTGCACAAAAAAACTAGACCAAAAATACTTAAAATCTTGTGTTTTTGCATTATGGAGATTGTTGTTCATGAGGAGTGTGAGATTTCTTGTTAAAGGGGAGTTTTTCCTCTCTACTATCACTATTTGCATGATCAGAATGAGGGATTGCTGTAAAATCAACAGCCAGGACAAGTGAACGATACAATGTGCTACTTTGTCTATTTTGCAAAAAACAGACGAACAAAAACATCAACAACCAGAGTCTGCTTTGTGGAAATAAGAATATTTTGGAGTAATCATCTCATTAGATGCTGAAGATAAATTTCCAAAGCAGTGTCTGCAGGTTTTGTTTCAAAATAAAATGGAGGCTATAAGAACTCTGGTCATTTATGTACACTAACACCAAGGAGTCAACCAAATCCTGCAAAGACAATCACGAAAACGCTGAAAAACTCGCTTCAGTGTCATCTGAGTTGTTTTAGAAAGTTGGTGTTTGCCGCAATAACCACACACCCTGCTGATCTCAGCTTAACATCAGCTGCTTGTTTGGCCTTTTAACGCATTGCTTTAGCTTTATGACCATCTCTGCTCATCTTCCCCTCGTTATGGACTCAGCATATTCATTCTAAAATAATGTTTTAGGCACCAGCAAGCATGAATAAGCACTTCTTCATATCAGTGACCAACCCCTCGCCTCTCCTTCACAGGTCTACACTCCAAAAACATAAAGTATTACCAAGTGTTTTTAGTCTAGTGCAAATATCTTAGAAGATTTGAAACAGGACAAACCTAACTTACAAGTAAGTTTTCAGCAAGCTATAGGAGCTTGTTTAAAGTCAATACTTTAATATTAATTTAAAAAGTATTCGTTCCACTGGTATATTTTTTCACTTATGACAAAACATTTTTCCCACAATAATTTGCGAGTGGAACTAGTAGATTTTTAAATCAATATTAAGGAATCGTCGACTTAAAACAAGCTCATATGTCTTGCCAAAAAGCTACTTTTACTTATTTCAAATTCACTAAAATATTTGCTCTAAAAACGAGACAAAAATACTTGGCAAGATTTTGTTTTTTTACAGCAAACTTCAAAAGTAAAACAAATATATGGATCTCTGACAAGCTATGAACAAGATACATAAATAAAACTCAGCTGAAAGAGAAAGTATTTTTGGTCTAGCTACTAGTGCAAATATTTTAGTACACTTGGAATAAGAACAAAAAACTACAAGTAACTCTTCAGAAAGATAAAGGAGCTTGTTTTAAGTCAATAATTTATTCATATTTGTGAAAAAAAACCTACTAGTTCAACAAGCCGATTTTTTCCACTTAGAACAAGACATTTTTCCTACACTACAAGTCAAATCATCTGCCACTGGAAATAATACTTTTCATCAAATGTTTTGTCTTATTCCAAGAGTACTAAGGCATTTGTTCTAGACCAAAAATACTTAGTAAGATTTTGCATTTTTGCAGTGTAGCACATGGCTGCATACCATTGCTCACCGTCATCGGCTGATGCATCTGTGAATGAGCGGCCGAGGACAAAAGGGATCAGGGCCGCGAAGCCAACGCAGAGAGTGACCACCGTGACCTCACGGGTCAGCTGGGAGCCAGGGAGTGAAAAGACTCCCTGCAACCCCCCAACCCAGCAAACACGCATGCTTGCCCGCAGCCACAGAGCCAGCAAGCTCCTGGACAACTGAGTCCGCCGTGGGAATACGGCAGAGAGGAAGAATCGGCATTTGCCCCACAGGAGCTGAAAGAAAGCGGCCGTGTTGGGAATTTTGGGTCATGCTTTTCTCCGCACATTCCTCGCTGGTTTCCCCCAACAATAAACCGTGTCAGAGGCGATACAACAGCCTGCATTCTGGATACCTTACACCATTCAATGCCTCAAAGCTTCACGGCCACACATTGGCCTCCAAATGTACGAGGGACGGCCTTCTGAAGTGGTGGAAAAGTTGTGAAGGCTTACTATATTTAAGAATCACATGGAAGAGGATGCACATTCAGCTGGAGGTCATCCGGCTGCTGCAAGCATGAGACGCTTCTTACAAAATAAAGGCGCATGTAATCTGGAAATGCCACATATTTTATTTTTGAGTCATTCTAAATCGCTGCACAATTTAAAGTTGTCACAGGTTTGTAAACACTGCAAAAGCACAAAAAAAAAAACAAACTTACCAAGTATTTTGGTTTTTAATTTCTAGTGTAAATATCTTAGATAAAACTGACTTACAAGGATCTTTCAGGAATAAATAGGGGCTTGTTTTGTGTCAGTAATTCCTTAATATTGGTGGAAAAACTGCCATTTCCACTGAGATTATTTCACTTATAACATGGGCAAAATGTCTTGCTATTAGTGAAATAATCTGCCAGTGGAACTAGTACTTTTTCAATTAATATTAAGGAATTATTTAAGCTTTTCAAGAATATCTAGAAGATTGTTTTAAGTAAATAATTCATTAATATAGATTTTTTTCTTCATCTATAAGATTATAACAAGTCAAATGTATGTTACAAATTAAAAAATACTTTAACCCCAAAGTGAAATTAAATAAAAATGACAAGTGAAAGAATCTGCTAGTACTTTTTAAAATCAATATCATAGAATTATTCACTTAAAAGAACCTCCTGTTTCCCTTTGAAGTTACTTGTAAGTTAGTTTTGTCTTATTTTAAGATATTTGCACTAGAAACTAGACCAAATATACTTGCTAAGATTTTATGGTTTTGAAGTGAAAAAAAAAATGTCCATGCAGTAAAAAAAAAATCAAACATCCTTCATTCTGCATGACAAAAACATGTAAAAATAAATAAATAACTTAGAAGTTGAGATAGGCCGAAGCAAAAGTTATGTACACCTGTGAAATAAAAGTCCACTGGTTTCCCAGCAACACAGCCACTTCGCTTTGGTCTCGGGCTTCACTCTTTGGAGGCTGTTTGCTGTTTTCTTTGGCACTTTAGTTTGAAAGTCACTGTTATTTTGAGTCTTTATTTCTGTCCGCTGCTCACAGTTTGCTCTCCTCTTCCTCCAGCGGTCGATTCAAACCTGGGATGAACTTGAGGAGACGCCTGCGGAAGCTCTTCTGTTTGGGTTTCCTCTGCAGCGAGCCGAATCCTCCCTGTTTCTCCGCCGACCCCACGGATGACGAGGATGACGAAGATCCCCTCAAGTAGCTGCGCGTGCTGGCGCTGCGGGTCAGGTGAGTCTTGGTCACGGTGAGGAGTTCGCTGGTCGGCCGGACGCGCTGCTGCCTCTGGGAAGGCGGCTGCTCGTTGAGTTTGTCGGCGCTGTTTGAGTCCACGTAGCCGTCCGAGTGGTACAGGCAGGTCTGGTAGAGCGGGTCGTCCTCGGTGGCCGTGCTGAGGAGGCTGGCGCTGCTGCTGGTGCTGCCGGTGCAGCGGAGGGTTCTCTGCGCCGCGGGGCTGGGCGCGCCGAGGCTGCCATAGATTCCTGCAGATTCCAGGGACTCGTACAGAGCAGCGTCGCTCATTACGATACCTGCAGGAGACGAGAGCAACGTCAGCACAGCAGGAAACAACATCTGGACTTAAATCTAGCATGTAAAAGGAATTTATTGACAAAAAGGTTAAATTACGCAAATTGCGGACTTATTATACTAGTATAACTGCTGACGGAAAAAGACATAAAAGTCCCATTTAAGCAGCTCGGAAAATCCAGCTAACATTTCCAGTTTTATTGGAAATTAAAAGCTTATGCAATTTGTTGCCTGAAAAAAGTAAATCTCGCAACTTTCCTCAATGCCAAAGAACAAACAACAAAGCAAAACAAACAATATTTTTAAAGTAATTTTGGTCTAATTTCTAGTGCAAATATCTTAGTACACTTGACTAACTTAAAAGCAAAAAATAGGCACTTGATTTAAGTATATAATTTCTTAATATTGATGAAAAAAAACAGCATAAACAAGAACAGCATGTTATAAAAGTCCCATTTATAACATGGGACTTTTTCCCATGTTATAAAGGAAACAATTTGTCAATTTTTATTCAACATTAAGAAAATAATGACTTAAATAAAACGAGTTCCTAAATCTTACTATATATTTAGAAGTTAGTTTTGTCTTATTTCAAGTGAACTAGGATATTTACACTAGAAACTTGGCCAAAATACCTTTTTGTGTGTTTTTGCAGTGAAACATCATAATGAACAAGAAAAAATAAAAATCTTACCAAATATTTTTGGTCAAGTTTATGGTTCAAAAATCTCAGTACACTTGAAATAAGATAAAATTAACTTACAAATAACTTTACAGCAAGAAATACGAGCTTGTTTTGAGTAAATAAGTCTTTAATATTGATCTTGAAAAATGTACCATTTCCACCAGCAGATTAGAACAATACATTTTCCCCTATTATAAGTGAAATAATCTGTACTTTTTTCTAAATATTAGTGAATTTTTGACTTTAAACAAGCTCCTATCTTTTTACTCAAAAGTTACTTGAAAGTTAGTTTTGTTTTATTTCACGTGTGCTGAGATATGTGTACCAGAAACTGGACCAAAAATATGTGAGTTTTTGAAGCGTTTCAGATCTAAATATGAAAATATATTCATCTGTTTAAGAGCAAAATGAAAGCTGGCATCAGTAAAGCCAGTGAATTATAATGATTACTTACCATGGACAAGCCTCTGCTCCTGCACCATCAACGAACGATATTCATCCCACTTCTCATGAAGCGTTTGCTGCAGAGAAAAGCAAAAGATTTGCTACTTTACAAACAAAGCAAATAGCTTCTTCACACATTGAAAAAAACACAAAAACACAAGCACCAAATAGGTTGATGTTTAAATTGCTGGCTTGGTATTGCACTGGATTAGAGCAGAACAGCTGCTGTAATCTTTAGGGAAAGTTTGTTCACTCGAGCCACTTCACAAGCTGCTCGAGTTGAGCCTGCAGCAATCCCTGCGTCTGCTGCTTAGAGCGCTTCATGCAACAAGTGGACCTGCTGGAGACAGGTGTGGAGCAAGAGGGAAGGGATCCCAATGTGTAGCATTTAACACAACCTAAATGTGTGTGTGCGCATGTGTGTGAAAGGCTACTGGACACACAATCAGCCTGACTCACAAACCAAAGGGAAAATACTCACCTTTAAATACTGCAGCCGGGCCTCGAGCTCAGCTTTTCGGATTGAGTCACTGTAAACCGTCTCCATCCTTAAAGTGAAATACCAAGAGACCACAGGGTTATTAAGCTCAACAGGAAGCACTTATAAAACCTATAAGGGCAGAAAAAGGCTGTTAAAGAAACTAGATGAGAGGCTTTTTTCACAAGTCCACGTTTACAAGCGGCGTGGAAGGATAAACATGAGCCATTTCCACTTTGACAGTACAAACGCTCTTTAATCATGAGCAGTGGAACAAAGTGAAAAACCTGTTTACACACTAACACTTTTAATAAGTGAAGCTGAGGGTGTAAGTTGGTGACGTTTGACTATAAAACCCTCAAAGCTTACAGCCTGTCCGCACTAATTGTCCATGTTCCGAATTAAACACCCAAAAAACAAGAGAGAGAGCCACACACAACAGGAGAAATTATTCAAACAAGCTAGAAAATTTCATCAGAAAATGCTGAGTCATTGGTTGCTATGGTGATTTTTGTCCCTTCTAAAAAAAAAAACAAACAAAAAAAAAAACAACCCCTACAGAAATTTAGTCTCAAACAAACAGGTGCTGTGCGAAAACGGTACATTGTATCAAAATGTTGTTTAACAGTGAGAGGCAGAAGCCTCTGGTTGCCCCATGTGTGAGTTTTTATGAGTCTGCAGCATTTTATAGAAGCGATACGACGAGTTAAAGAGACCCTTAAAAAGAGGTTTGAGAAAAAAAATACAGCTGGAATACAATGGAAGTGAATGGGAGTTTTGGCGTGCGTTTACTACAGTTTGGGTGGATTTGACAGAAAACCCCTCGTCCTACAACATTAGGAGACACACTGGGCGAAAACTGACAAAAATGCCTGTTTTTTCTTTATTACAAAATGCATAAGAGATAAAAACTAAACCCATCACAGCATTTTAAATAGACAGTTTTTCAGATCAAAACCTAGAGTGTTTGACATCGTCACTCTCTTAAAGAGACAAGCAAACAAAACATTTTATCAAACTTAAACTCCTATTATGTACAAAACAAAACCCTTAATACCAAAGCTCAACTTTCCATGAGAAGCTTAAACTTTAAACCGTTTTTCTACTGTAAAATATGACTGGGTTCAGGAGCTCAAAACGGCTCAATTTTGTCCCAATTTGGCTCAAACTGCCATTATGTTTTGCATTTTTCTGCGGTGGTTCGGTAGATCCTAACCAAAGGTCACAGCAGGTTTTTAAATCCTGTGGGTTGAGAAGCAAGCTGATAAAAGTGATGAAAACTGAAGGATAATTTCTAAAAGTGTCGCCACTTTTAAAAAAAACAGATGCAAAAAGTGCTGCATTGGCTTTTTTAATCATTTGGTTTAAGAGAAATAAGTATGAATATCCCACTTTGAAAGACCTCTTTTGCTATTTAGGCATCGAGAATTTTCTGTGTGAACAAAATACTTGAGCTTAACTCAGTTGTATTTGAATTTGATGAGTTACACATTAAATAAAACCCGTCACAGTTTTGAGAAACGTCCAACATGTCAAATTCAACGTCACTGGACATCACAAGCCAGATTTTTGTTTTCATAAATCTGGTTTGTATTACTTGGAGCTAAAAAACAGAGGAACAAAAACAGGAATTTAATTTCAGTTGGAGAAGATGAATGAAAACATTCATGTTTAACTTTCTTAGCCCTACAATGTGAGGAAATGAAACTTGAGGATCAGAAAACGTCGACTATTTGTGGTTTTTTCCTCCCTCTCCGCTGACTCAGCTATTCGCTCTTCTGGCAAAGAAACTCGTCAGGTTGAACTGCAGAAACGGCACGCTTCGTTTGGTGACGTAACTGAGGAGCGGCTCAGCAGGTTTTCCAGCATTTACACAGCTGAGAAACTCCTGAGGACATGGAGGACGGATGTCAGATAATAGTCGCCTGTCCTCATGTAACTCAGTATGAAACCTAACCGTCCTCACAGGAAGTTACAGAAGATACTCGTCCAATCATCACCAGCAGGAGTTCAGTACACAATATTCTCAGCTTCTGTTTGAATTTCTCCACTGGTCTGATGGTATTCAACTAAAAATGTGCTTTACAAACTTTAACTTAAAGGTTTAAACCGTGGTTTAAGCTTCAATGCAGCCTTTAACCATTCACCTGAAACGATTCATCAGATTAATCGATTATTGAAGTTATTGTCAACTAATTATGTAATCAATTAACTGCTAGCTGGAAAATGCAGTCTCACGAAAGACTATTTGATGAAAGTTTAAGCTGAGGTTTAAAGTTTAAAAGCAGTTTTTTACTGTTCACCTGAGTGTAGGGCTGAAACGATTTATCAGATTAATTGTGATTAATTATTTATTTAAGTAATTGTCAATTTTTGTAATTAACTGGAAAATACAGACTCAAAAAACAACATTTTCAGAGGAGAAACCAAACCAAACCTGTACAAAAAAATACCTACATTTTGCATTCAAGATAACACTAATAATAAAAAAAACTTCTCTATAAATATGTTCCACCCAGAACTCCTCAAGTGGCTTCAATTGGTTCAAATTGTCTAAAAAATATCTCCTATTAAGCATATTTTGCTTTTGTGAAGTCGAGAAGAAATGGCTGAACTTCATTTTTCTTTTTACAAATGGTCAAGCGTAAACTAAATTAATGCTGTTATTGCATTTCAGACAATAAAATATTTACGTTCCTCTTTAAAAATGGCTTATTTGTTCAATTGCATCTGCTCATGCCTTTCTAGTAATTTACATTTCAGAATTAGTTATTTTTTTATTCGATTAATCGCTAGAACAATCAATTTGTAAATCTTTAGCTGCAGCCGTACCTCAGTGTGTTGCCGCATGACCTGATGAGCTGAACGATGTCCTTGTGCAGAAATCCCTCTACGGCGGTGTCGTTCACACTTGTAATGGTGTCCCCTGCGCACACACACACACACACACAACATATCAGGGCTGAAACGATTCCTCGAATGAGTCGAGTATCTCGATTATTAAAATTGATCTGCCTCGAAGCTTCATTAAATTATGTTTTATTATGCAGAGCAGCGTTATTGCTAGCTTGGTATCTATAATAGTGGCTGTTTTGCATTGGATTAGAGCAGAACAGCTGCTGTAATCTTTAGGGAAAGTTTGTTCACAAGCTGCTTTACTTGTGGTGGGCAGCGCTCTGACGTCTGCCTATGAGTTGTTGTGAAGTGCTTGCAGCTTGGTGCTGAATTGTGCGGTGTTTTGTCAGCTGGGTTTGGGGGACAAATAAGGATTGTTGAAGCTTGCGGTTCGATGGTTGGACTATGGCAGCTTCTGTGGAGTCGTCACGGTTTTGGAGCGAACGGTAGGAATATGTGAGTGAGAGAGAGATAATTGTGAAAATATTCAATAGAGTACTCTATTATTAAAATATTCTTTAACAGCCCTACGACATATGTGTCAGACAACCGCCATGAGGTCACAATGCTCCCAGTCAATATGGACTTAATTTCTTGAAGATGCAGCCGACCGAGGGATGAAACCTCTGCACATGTGAAGTGCACATGTGCAGTCGTGGCGTTTCCGATTGTCACTGCACTCCAAGTCTCCTTACTGCGGAAAGAACCCAAATATTTCATGTGTGTGGTGTTAAGTAGCTGAAGCCGTTTCATCTTCTTTGAGAGTGGCATGGAGTAATTAGATGTGGTTTGGACTCGACGTGCTTTGTGTTCAGACAGGACAGCGTGCGAAGTGGAACCGACACATCCAGTTTGGGTTTAGAAGAGATAAACACCTTCTCTCTTTCCTCGCTGACCGGCGGAGACGGAGCGCTCGGCGAGCCGTGACGACTTTCAAAAGCAGAGACGATTTACCGAAGCCATCTGGTGTCAGCTCACATTTATTTGTTTCCTGTCCTTTCCTGAACCTCTTCTGCTTCAAACTCAACCATCACTCTGGTTTTTTACTCACTGCTTCAGTCTGTTTTGGGGGTATCTATGAGACAAACCAAAGGAAAGTGGTCCATAACTGCTAAGTTGAAGAAAAACACTTTTTCCCCCTCTTTTTTCTGAAAAGTGTGGCCTGCATTTGTCTTCAGTCTCCCCTGAGTCAATACTTTGTAGAACATCATTTAATGGCAAATACAGCAGGAGGTCCTTTAGTGTCATTATTTATAATCTTTTGTACATTTACAAAGTGAATACTTTTGCTAAATGATAAATTGTTTCAGATGTTATTGCGATAAACGATAATATTATTTTGAAACCATTTTTAAGTAACATATTGGTAATAATGCCACTTCTTTAAGTGAGTTTAAGTTCTAAGAAGCCTATTTAAAATTTTAAAACAATATTTGCCTGGCGTTATAAAAGCTGTGCCATGCTGCCACAGTCATACAGTTACCTAAAAGAAGAAGCAATAAATAGTTTTTTTTAATCAGAATTTTTGCTATCACAACAGCACCATAAAATATTGCAATAAAATTAAAAATCCATATCACTCACCTCAACTCAAAACTAAAAGCATCTCAGCTCTATAAGACTTCAACATTTCTGTTAAGAAGTTTTTTCGTTCGATATATTTTTGGCCAGAAATCTCACTCTACAGATTTAAGAAGTCGTCATGATAACAAATGCTGCTGGACGATCATCCCAGATGAAGGATAATATTGTTTTGAAATCATTTTCAAGTAATATAATGATATAATAATGCAAGTCCACCCACTCAAAGATGAATAAACTTTAATTTCTGGCAAATATTTAACTCTGGAACTGGAAGACATGTCAAATATCCAGGATAAATAAACAAAGCAACCAAACTAAAAGAACAAATAAAACGGATAATGAACTGTCTGTAAAAACCAAATGCACGTGAATGAAGCCTTTAGTTTTGGTAGAAAGAGAAAAACAAACATGCAAATAGAAATTATCAGGCTCGCTTTAATTGCGATTAAATTACACACAGGTGGAATTTATTTAACAACACCGGTGACATCTGGCAGCAGTTTGTGGCTCTTTTGAGATTTTTGTGAAAAGGTTTAAGGGGTGATAACACTTTTCGAATGTGTCAGCTGACATAGTTGTTTGTTAGCAGGAAAAATGTCAAATTCAGCAGCCACATTTTGACTTCCCATAACAACCAAGCAGCAGGTTGGTTTGTGCTGATGTAATGTGTTCAATGTCAGCTGATACAAACACAAAGGAAACTCTCGTCATGCTCTTCCCTTTTGTTTATTTCGAGCATTTTTCCAGGTTATTTCAGGTCTCCTCCAAAAAAAGTAAACCATGCAGGTAAAAATAAAAATAATAGCAGGACTCACCAATTTTGAGTCCTGCTAGCTGGGCCGGGCTGCCGTCGTGCACCCTGCACACGAACGTGCACATCTCCACTGAGTTTTGTTCTTGGTGGTGAAGGCCATAAGTCTGGGAAAGAGACAATGGAGAACATGAAGATGAAGAAAGTCTTCCTCTTTTTAGATGGCTTTCAAAAACGACTTACTTCTGATGTTATGAAATATTGTGGTAACAGTGCAACATCAGAGACAGAAACCCACTGAACCGCATGCAGAGGAAGTCATGACGGACAGTACCGGAAAGACCGCTTTATCACAGAGGACGCACAAGTGTGACGCACGCAAGCAAATAAGAGCCGCTTCCTCTCGCCTCCCAAAACAAACCAAGCGAAGAACCTAATGAACGTCCAAAATCGGTCAAAATGTATCTTTGTCTTTTTTACTAACCCTGAAAATAAAGGAAGCAGTCATTTTGTTAATTTGTTTGTGCTCAAATATAAAAAGACTATTTTTTCCACAACTGATTTAGTCCCAAAGAATAGAAAAAAAGAACTAGAAAAAATACAATTCAACCATTAAGAAAAAAAAAAGATAAAATTAAATTTGTGCATCAAATTTTTACATCAACTACAGGAATAAATAGACTCATCATGGGCTTGAATGTAAGAGTCGTATTTAATGATGCATTTGAAAAAGGGCTGCAACTAACAATTATTTTTGCAATTGGTTATTTTGACAAATAAAAATAAAAAAATTGTACAATATTTTAAAGATACAAATCTTAATAGAAAAAAAAAAAACTATTTGAAACTTGTGAAGTCAATTGTTGTTTCAAAGAATCATTCAAGTTATTGGCTGAAATCAAAACATTTCAAATGCATTTTTGAAAACCCTAAATCAAAATTATGTTCATGCTCATAATGGCTATAAATAAACATTTTAGCAGCCTTGTAAAGGCTTTCTGTAGTTTCACAGTTTTGTTTAATATTGGCAACATGTTTCCTCATTTTTGTTGTTTTCATTTATCTAAACTATTTGCGTACTTCCATGCCAGCGTTAACGTTTATATTTCGTCGTCTTGGAAACTCTGACTTGTTACTTCCACATGCATTTCAATGAACTTCCTTGTTTCAGTGACCATAGCGCCTCTGCACAAAGGTCAGAGAGGACAAAAATACACTTCCCCATACCAGACACCTTTCAGGCAGTTAACGTGCTGCTGCTAAAGAAGCCATTATCGGTTAAAAAAGGACAATAAAACTGGACAAATGTTGCAAAAGTTTGTATCTGCCTTGCACAGATCCCGCTCCAGTTAGAGCATGCATCCAGGTTGCATTAGAGCGCCAGTGGAAATTTGAAATGATTCAGATCTGGCCTGTATTTATAGCTACTGGCTTCCTTCTCAGCAACCAGCAGGGTAAACATGTTAGCATGCAAATATCACCGAAAGGCAAATTTCACATTTGCATGCTGCATTCCCAGCTCAATGTCCACAGTACCGACTCGGAGGGATGAAAAGCACCAGGAAACGCGAGACTCCACATTCATGGCGGTCTCTGCTGGCCATCAAACTGCTCGTCATGGCCTCACTTCCTTCTGGCCGCAGCCGGGCAGGAAGGGCGGGAACGCCTAACGAAAGCGTAAATAGAACACCGTGTCTTTTCCTAGAAGAAGCCCTTCACTTCCCAATACTTTATACGAGGAGCAGCACATTATTAATATCCATGTTGTGCTCACACTTTTTGATCATTTCTGTAAACTATTCAAAGAATGAGTATGGAAAACAGAGCGAGGCGTGGCGCTGCAGGGGGACTGGAGGTTTGTGAGTAAAGTTCCTACTGGCATGGTGGGAGAGAGTAGAGCAGGTTTTACATCGACAGCGTGTGAGGAAACCTCAGCGCTTAAAATAAAGATGCTGCAGGGGAAAAAAGGCTTCAGTCATGGGATGAACATCAACAAGTTATTCGACTGATGCTTGACCTTTTTACTCCCGCTGGCGCAAAGAAACAACTCGATTTAGAGACGCAGGAAATCATTAGGAATCCACTTTTCTCAGATACCGATATCTGAGGTTTAGTATGAGTCGATACAGAAAAACTCCTCTGAAATACAAATTTATATAATAACTCTTCATCAGTTCAGCACACTTTAATGCATCAATAGCTTCAGAACCGGTAAAATATGCAAAAACAACACAATTTGTTCTGTCGGTGCAATTATGAGAATAACAGCCAATGTAATGCAAAAGGTTGACTAACGTGGTCAAACATGAAGATAAACTACAAAAAAATCTTCTATCAATGGTTCAGAAAGTGCAAATAGGAAATATAAATATAACGTAAAAGAAATAATAAAGCATGATGTCACTCAGAGCAAAAAGCAGAGAATTAGACCGGATAGATCTGCGCTTTTGGATCTGGCGCAAAGATTTTTTTTCAATACTGAGACCGATACAGATATTACTATCGGTTTGGTGAATCTGTAGAAATTATTTGATCTTTTCTGATGCCTTAAAGCATGAGAATTAAACGGCACTTGACATTTTCCAAAACTAAGAAACATTCATTAATCGTGTGATTTACCTGAATCTCAAAACCAAAGGCCTCCTCTTCATTTTTCTCCAAGTCCACCACTTTCCTAAAGAAAGAAAGAAAATGCGATTTAGAACTGGGACAGTCAAGAAGATTAACTCAACTAAAGAAAGTCAGTTATCTGCAAGCTGTTCTCAGATATAGCAGCTTTTATTGACTGACGGAAGGCACCTCTACCATAAACCAATAAAGCAGCAGACAGATGTAAAATGTAAAACTCTGACACCCATAAATAAGAACAAATACAATCTACTGCATCAGAAATCACTTAATCAGTCCATCTACTGATGAAGTTATTTGATGTTGATGTTAATTAATGCTTCCAACAACCAGCTGAGTAACTTGTGTAGCAGCACTTTAACTGCCTAAAAATAAAAAACAAAAGCAAGAAGTGAAAACTGGATAAAATAAGGTAGTTTCAGATATTTAAAACAAAGAACTAATCATTAAGTATCAATTGACTGATACGAAACGCTTATATCATGATATGTTTTTCACAAAAATAATTACAGTCTTCTCATTTTTCTTTACATAACACCTTATTGCTCTTATTACGACGTTTGTCGTTGCAATGGGACAAACGGTGGAAAAGTCCAAGAGGCTTTTTGGCCATGTGGATTTACTAGTACAGTGTCTGAAAGCATGAGAGGACTTGTTGTTGCTGCACAGGACGTCCTCTGTGTCCAGCTGCGTGTGGACGTCACAGAGACACAGGACAATGAAATGCCACCAGCACAAGACATAAAAATTCATGAAGATGCTGCACAGATCTCACAAAAACCTAAATCTACAGAAGCTCTGTGTTTGGACACCGACTCTGAGATGACGCAGTCGTGGCGTCAGAGTGAGAGAAGAAGAAGAAAGCTGTGACTGATGTTGACGAAGGAACTGAGGAGGTTGTACCTTTGTGGTTCTGGGGGCAGCGTTAGGGGTTTCCACTTCTGCGAGCCTCCACCCTGTGAGGAGAAAACGAAAACGAGAGATGAAACATCTCAGACACCTGCGTGAGGTTACTTCCAGATTACTCACAAGGGATTCCCCCCCAAAGTGTCCAACTTGTGCAGAATGTATTGTACACATCACTGCTTCAACCGGTCTGTCAGGTCTTTCACTAACAAGCGCGTGGCAAGTTGTGTGTTTGTGTTTTTAAACCACTGATCCATTATGCTCGAAATAAAAAGACTGAAACTAGACATGCATGTCTGGGATGCTTTTCGTTTACTTTCAACTGGAACTTATACCTCAGGCTGAATTTCACAGCAGATCAGCTGCCCCTGAAGCGCACAAACTGTTGATTGATTTATTTATTTTTTCGTTATTTAGAGCCATTCACACAAACTCCAGGCTATAAACAGAAACACACAAGGCACTGTGGTAAACACTGGGTTACAATAAGCGCATTGAGAGATAAACCAAAGTCAGCAGCAGGTCAGGCTCCTGTTCTACCTGACTGAGTAAAAACGACATCCAGATACTTTGGCTGAAAATCATTTTCAAATGTTGCTCCCATGAAAGCCTGCTTTGTGCCAGAGGCTCTCTGCCCAGTAAAATGTTGCTTTCTTTATGTCCCAACACTTACAGAATTGTCCAGCACTTGTCTCAATGAGTGCATTTATTCCCAAGTACCCACCCGGAGCAGCCGGGGGCGGACCTGACGGGGTCTCCGTTCCCGAGCGCGCACAATGCAGCGCTGTTGGTCCGGCTGCAGGCTGCGAGTGGGTGGGGCTCCTAATAACTGCGCCTCAATGTACAATACGTCGTACAGCGAGGCTGGACTGGAGACCTCAGTCCTGAGGTGTTTTCACACCTGACAGTTTGGGAGACTCGGTTTGATTACGGACCAAAACTGCAACATTTGTTACATTTTCGATTTCATGCTGCATTGTGACCAAAGATCCACTGAACTGAAAAACCTGTTCCCCTCCGCGCCTGTGGTGGCGCTGCACCAAGAACTACTGAAGGAAACAACACAAAAACTTCCAAAGAAGACACCGAGTACAACTTCCATCTTTCCAAAATTTTAGCACTTCAATTTGCCTTGTTGCTGAAAATGTGCTGCAAAAAATTACCTTCCCTTAAGTGGTTGTAGAATTTGTCTTTGCTAGCGCCAGAATAGCACGCCTGTTTTGGTTATATTTACCCACAAAGCCCTGCACCATAGTCTGCTTGGAGCTTTCTTTGGTAGGATTGGCGTTCACATGTGCGTTCATACCACGCCAGAGTTCACGTCAACCCAGCCGAGGCCCAGATTATTAGGCAGACAAGAGTTTGCTTTTTTGTGCGATCCCGCTTCCCCAAGTGAATCAGACTTTCTAACAAACTATAGAGCAGGAAGTGAACTATAGCACAAGGCATTCTGGGGAAATCCAACCAAAACAAATGCGAGAGGCTAACGCCAGCAGGAGAAATGGGTCATGTTCTTTTACTAATGACAAAAGAGAAATCTTACGACTGCTAACACTTGACATTACTCCATTTTTGTTTTAGATTCTGTGAAGAAGGATGTTGCAAATTTTTTTCTTCTGAAGTTTTCACGTCGTTTTCTTGTTGGCACAGCGCCCCCACAGGTGGGGAGGAAAAAGGTTTTTCAATTAGTTTGGATTGTTTAACACAGTGTAAATATAACAAATGTTTCAAACCGAGTCTTCTGGACTGTGGAAACACCCGAAATGTTAATGTTGAACAACTGGAGAAAACCCAGAGCAGAAAAATGCTGAGTGACCAGAATGAGACAGTAAACTGATCTCATTCTTGGAAAGAGTAGAAGAAGAAATGTCGATCCAAGACTTAATCTTCAAGTAGAGGCAAAATAAGGACATCAAACAGTTTTCAGGGAGATGAGCTCAGCAGTTTTTTTAAAACCACAAGTACAAAAATCATCTAAAGATAAGATCTGAAAGAGATTTTAGATTTCTCATATTTTATGCTCATGACTGTAATCTATTTCAAGATCTAGATCAAGTACAAGAAACTGTGCTACATCAGACCCTGAACCACAGCAGACAGTGCAGCTCCTGATGCAAACCTGTCCTAAATATCTGATCATTTATTGTAAATTACACTGAAGCTGAAAAACATTGCTTTCCTGAGTGAAATATCTTGTTATTGATTTGCTTTCCATTTGAGCTGCATAATTTGTGTAATGCTGAAATTACAAAGCATTGCTTGGATACAATATTTTGGTATTTCAATACATTTCAGTACAGTGTATTAAAACCTTTAAATTACATATTTACCCAGCTGAATGTTTATCTTCAACAATAATATGTTTTCTTGTTACTGTAAAGACCTGTTCAACAAAATAAGGGCAAACAACTTCAATTATCAGCAAATGTCATTCAGATCTGGATTAAACTTAATTTATTAAATAAAGCAACAAATAATTTGTTGTAAAGTCAATTAATTTGATTATGGCATGTGGATGACATAATATCTGTTTTCAGTTTCATCCCAACTTACTTATTTAACATTCATAAACAAACCATCCTGTCTTTAGTAATGCACTTTATCAGTTTTGCTTGGTGGTTTAATGTTTTAATGAGTTATGTAAGAAAAACAGGAAAAAAAAGTCTGTATTTTTAAATTTAACTGTATGATCTGATAAGTATCTATTCATTGTGGTTCAGTTGATTGCTGAATAAATGTCACAGCGAAAAACCATATTGTGTGTGTGTATATATATATATATATATATATATATATATATATATATATATATATTATTGTAAATGTGATTGAGTTTTATACCGTTGTGACACTAAACTATAAACTACAGCAGGTAACAAACATAAAACTGGTTTTATGAACTGATGCAATGTTGGTATAAAACATGACAGAAGAACAAAAAAAGAAAAACCGGGAGAAAATGACCAAAAACTCAACAATGTGATGGACAAAAGTTAAAAATTGTGATTGAATGTGGTTGGAAGCTCCTTGGCCCCCATTTCGATTCTGATTAGGGCCCCATGTGGGGTTGGACCGCCCCTGTTCTGTCCCAAATGTGTGCTATTGGACTGAACATGCTGCTTTTAGTGATGACTGGGGAGAATGTTACCTATTTATTAGTTAAATTTTGTTTTTTACGTCTGCAAATGATAAATTAATAACTTTAAAAAGGTAAATTTGACAGTGTGGAAATAACCAAATAATTTTAGAGCCCTACCTTCTTGAAGTTTCGGGGCAGCGTGCCCCCAGAATAAGCCAGAGTCTTGTAGTTATAAACCTCCGAGGAGTTGGCCGGGAGCTCCACCGACCTGCAGCTGTCCGACTTTGACGATGGGAAATAAACGTCGTTGTCCTGGGATGCGGGTCCTCCGTCCACCCCGCTGGAGTTCACCTTCTTCAGCCTCCTGAACGTCATCGCTGCCGGGAAGGAAAAGTGAAGTACAGCCGCGGACGGTCCGGTACAAAGTGTGACACAAGACGACGGAGAGAGAGATGCCGAAAGTTTGAGCCTCACCGCGAAGCTCAGCAGGACTTCACTGCGGCTCCTGGGAGTGAAGAGTCGCCGCTCAACAGGCGGTGGAGGCGGGGACTCATTAGCTGTGAGCGACGGAAATGAGGGCCAACGGCCATGACTGTGATGCGTTCAAGAGCGCCTCGGGCGTTTCCCTTTCACATTTCAAGGAATCAGGCAAGGAGTCAGAGTTGGGTAGTAACCAGTTACATTTACTCAATTACATTTACTTGAATGGAGAGAAAAAAATACTTTTAGGAGTATTTTTACTACGAAGTATTGCTGCTCTTGTTGGAGAGTATATTGAATGAAAAACAAACATGTTTAAACCAAAAAATTCACGACACACACCTGAAGATTTTGTTAAAGTTTCATGAAAGAAACTAATTTGGAGATTTTTTTGTTGTCTGTGATTTTTTGTTATTGACATGAATTATTGTCATTTAGATTTTTAAAACACCAAAATGACAATTTAACTTTATATTTTGGTCTGTCTGATGATATCATTTTACAGTATTAAATGACTGACTGATCAGTTATTACCAAATACATTTTACTCTAAAATAACTTCTTGGATGGCTACTTTTTCCTTTTTTACTTGAGTAAAATATGTTGAATTATACTTTTGGGGTACTCTGAAAACCTTTGCTAGGAGGCAGTGACAGTGTAATGTAGACAGATAAAATGTGAAGCGATTAATCTCCTCCTCCTCTACTATTGCAGTTTGAAAAGATTCACGGCTTCTTCCTCCTCAAACCCAGGAGGAGGGTCTTAGCGCTGTTAATCATGCTCATGTATACACTGTTAAACGGTGGAAAAACAACTTACAGTTCCAGAAAAAACTTTATCTGTTGCCTTAGCATTCGTGAGAGTTTCTGTAAACAGGAAGAAGTAACAGAGAGTAGAGAGGTGAAGGTGGGGAGCGATGAGTAGAGCTTACACAAGGGTGATTGACAGCGCTAAGACCCTTCTCCAGGCTCTGATTGATTGTTTCTAGTTAGCACTGGGAGAAAGTGGAGTTCAATTGTTTTCATAGATGATCTGTCTCATGCTAAACTGTCACAACATGGTGACAGTT